>JAUMHH010108087.1:0-21463 GCA_032359455.1 Chlamys rubida
TTTGTTCTGCCTATTTCAAATAATAACGGCTGATTGTACATAAAGGCATTTTGGGATAAGCATGCAACTTGGCATAGATATTAGTTATATGATGATATTATTTGTGAAAGTTTCATACTTATCCCACAATGCCTTTTTACTTATAAAACACGTTTTCTTGTGTTTTTGAGTACACGGACTAAAGTGCATCTCCTTGTCAAACACCAAGACAAGGTTATGCAATTATACTATAACAGTTAAAAAATAGCTACATCAACCAACTTTTAACAAGGCCTAACTTATACATATTTGTGTAAATTGAACCTGTGCACTCAGTACCTCTGCGTAAAGCAGCCATTAACTAGGCCCCACGGTACATGTATACATACATGTATTTATGTGACTTGATTCTGTGTAATTAAAAAACATCTGACTAATATGAACGGCCGCATTAACATCAGGAGTGCTCTAATTGACAGGTTTTACAGAACGTACATTCATGTTGCAATTTGCACAAACAATAGTTTCAAAACAACCTATAGCGACGTTATCTTAGATTATATTGTGACATTAAAGCAAATAGATATCGACCAATTTTTTTTAATTTTTAATTTTTTTTAATACAGCGAAATTCTTGATGACATGATGAAAACTATATTCGATTCCTCGATTCCTTATTATACGTAAGTTATGGAACTAGTCACACAGTTTTCATTTTAGCTCGTCATTGGCTCGCTCAAATGAAAAATTGCTGTACGGACACGTATCATATAGATTTCATATGAAATAGAAACACATGTAAGATGCTTTATATACAGCAGGTCTGTTATCATTTCAAAACCAGAGCTGTGTATATCTTAGCCTCAGGATGACTACATACCGCCATATTTGACGATAGCGGCACCTAACAGTTAAAGACAGTACATACTTAACTGTTACAATAAAACCAAGTGACCGTAACGGCATTTCAATCATATTCAAATATATTTCAATATCTCCGTATTCCGGGATGGGCAAACTTGTTTCTGCTTTTAGATTATACGTCGTATAAAACAATGAGAATAATTTAAAGATATAGAAAACAATCATATTATTATCGCGAAGGTCATCGTGTGAATAGCGTCCTGAGGTGTCCCATAAAATACTCATGATCAGCGAGGCGTCATTTCAAATGTTACCGACCAAAATTATTTCCCGCGGGGTGCGATAACATGTATGATAGCTTCCGGTTTGAAAACTCTACATATTTTATCTTGGAGCTATATATTATAAAGAGACGTTATTTTTATCCCTTGAGATGTAATGATGTTGGTGGAAAGATGAATGATAGCCAACTTGTTGACGAGTAGTGAAAAGGATTTGGGGCGAGTTGGATAGAGCAATTACCTTCAATTGAAATACACCCCTAGATCTTCGATGCGAGTTATTTTATGATAGAATTCATACGCAGATAAAGAAAATATTCACATCAACCGAAGATCTCAAATACTGATGAGGCACACAGGTGTTCCTAATTAAATATGTTCCTTAAGCTATACCTCGATATGACCCAGTCTCTCCTTCTATAAGGGTATTTATATTTCAACATTCTTTCATAAAATTTACACATTTACGTCGGATAATACTTCAATTGTAATTTTTTATTTGACTCTCTCACCTTTTTAATAGGGCCGGTAGCGAACTCTAAAACATAATTCTCTGCTTAGTTTCACAGGTATATACATCTCATTTGTCGTATATTACTTCAGATCTAATCAATTCTCTCACCAATTTTGAATATCATTGGCGACCTCACGGCCATGATTATCACATTTCTTGTTTTTAGTTTCATATTAATATACACCTTAATATTCGAATTCGTGACAACCCGTAAATCGCATTATTTTATTTTCAGTAGAAGCTGCAACATTTAGCACTGTTACAATTTCAATTCGTTCCCTAAAAAAATTATATTGTATGCGATACATTGACCAGGAAAGAGTACACCCTGAGAGGAAAAATTGTCAAATTAGTCGCCTCATTCGATCATGTAGTGGTGTACATCAGGTTGAGTCTTGGTTTCAAATATGCAGAGAAGATTATTTATGATTTTTAAACCCATACTTTATGCTTAAACTCTCGTGTAAGTACAGCGCATAATGTAAATCAGTTTAATTTTTGCGTGGGCTTATTTTTGTGTTCGCGAGGATTTTAATTTGCAAAAGGAACACAACGGTTACATATATATATTTCCTGTTCAATGGCGTCTGAATAAATATTCTCGATATGGTTGAATTTGCGATCGCTTTTCCCAGCGAATAATCGTTAAAAAAATATATCGCGTGTTATGTGTACCCAAAAACATTTAAGTCCAATTTTTATTAATTTTTTTCTTTAATTCTATCTGCTATTTAGCAAGTTCACCACAATAGTAGTATCGTAGTTGATTATTTAATCCACTGATATTGGAGGCAAAGTAAAGAACTACGATACTGAAAACAATTCTGGAAGTGATACCTAAAACAAACATTGTAAACGTACGTATTAGAGCGGAATTTCTATTTTTATCACTTTACATGATGTTATGCATAGCGCTAACAATAAAAATATGTGATCCGTGACGTAGTTTCCCTAACGAGTGAGTCGTTCACTTATTAACGATAACATAGAAATGATGTACCCTGAGAGTTAAAATATTAATGCGCTAATATAAATATGTTTATGGTGAATAATTTGCCGTAGCCGTCCTAAACTCCATTTTGAAGGAAGAAAGGGGTTGACCTATATACAACCTCTGCTGTAGCCGGTCGAAACAAATATTGCAAAGGAGAAAGAAGGTTACATTTGTTTGTTTGTTTGTTTGTTTGAAGTTTACGCCGTAGCAACACCTGTAGGTCAAATGACGACCGAGTGTCAAGAGAAATATCGTGGAAAAATATAGCAACGCAGTAGAGAAACAACACACATGTTATATAACGACAGATATCTAGAGAGATATCATGGAAGATAGCAACAGGGTAAAGTATCAACATACATGTCATATAACGACGGATATCTAGAGAGATATATCATGAAAGGTAGTTACAGAGTAGAGAAACAACACACAGGTCATATAACGACGGATATCTAGAGAGAGATATCATGAAAGGTAGCAACAGAGTAGAGAAACAACACACAGGTCATATAACGACGGATATCTAGAGAGATATCATGGAAGGTAGTTACAGAGTAGAGAAACAACACACAGGTCATATAACGACGGATATCTAGGGAGATATCATGGAAGGTAGTTACAGAGTAGAGAAACAACACACAGGTCATATAACGACGGAAATCTAGAGAGATATCATGGAAGGTAGTTACAGAGTAGGGAAACAATACACAGGTCATATAACGACGGATATCTAGGGAGATATCATGAAAGGTAGCAACAGAGTAGAAAAACAACACACAGGTCATATAACGACAGATATCTAGAGAGAGATATCATGGAAGGTAGTTACAGAGTAGAGAAACAATACACAGGTCATATAACGACGGATATCTAGGGAGATATCATGAAAGGTAGCTACAGAGTAGAGAAACAACACACAGGTCATATACCGACGGATATCTAGAGAGATATCATGGAAGGTAGCAGCAGAGTTGAGAAACAACACACAGGTCATATAACGACAGATATCTAGAGAGAGATATCATGAAAGGTAGCAACAGAGTAGAGAAACAACACACAGGTCATATAACGACAGATATCTAGAGAGATATCATGGAAGATAGCAACAGAGTAGAGAAACAACACACAGGTCATATAACGACAGATGTCTGTAAAGGTATATCACGGAAAAATATAGCAACGCAGTAAAGAAACAATACACAAGTCATATAACGACAGATATCTGTAAAGGTATATCACGGAAAAATATAGCAACGCAGTAGAGAAACAACACACAGGTCATATACCGACGGATATCTAGAGAGATATCATGGAAGATAGCAACAGAGTAGAGAAACAACACACAGGTCATGTAACGACAGATATCTAGAGATATATCATGGAAGATAGCAACAGAGTAGAGAAACAACACACAGGTCATATAACGACAGATATTTAGAGAGAGATATCATGGAAAAAATAAAGCAACGCAGTAGAGAAACAACACAAAGGTCATATAACGACAGATATCTAGAGACAGATATCATGGAAGGTAGCAACAGAGTAGAGAAACAACACACAGGTCATATAACGACAGATATTTAGAGAGATATCATGAAAGGTAGCAACAGAGTAGAGAAACAACACACATGACATATAACGACAGATATTTAGAGAGAGATATCACGGGAAAATATAGCAATACAGTAGAGAAACAACACACAGGTCATATAACGACAGATATTTAGAGACATATCATGGACGGTAACAACAGGGTAAAGACTCAACAACCACGTCGTATAACGACGGATATCTAGAGAGATAGCATGGTAGGTAGTAACTTTAAAATTTTGAAATTCATAGATTAAGGACTTTTACGCACCTCCCCTTCTGCTTCAACAAAAGTTTAGACCAATTATATTTTCCAACTCTTTGGCCCCTAGCATCACCAATGAGCCCTTGAACGACGAAACAGCTGTATTACGCAATGTGATTCATTGTGGCATACAGTATCTATTACCTCATTTGAAAGGCGCAATCACCTGTCTCTGTGTTACGTTCATGTTTACGAATGCTTTTTTTTTTTTGTTGTTGCTTATAAATGTTATATCTATATGAGTAATATATGAATATTGTGTTATCAATCTCACAAAATGTTTGTATTTTTGAACTTTCGTATTCAGCTGTCGTTTTCTCTGACAAGAAGCTTTCTCAAATGCGACAAATAAACACACATTTATATAATGTAGTTACGCGATTTCCAAACAGATATGTCATGCAAAATTACACGTTTTTTAAAAGATTAGAAAAAAAGCCCGCCCTCATTTGTACTAATTTGGATAATTATTTTAGCTTGATTTACTAATATTGATATATCTTGTCCTCAAATTAGCTAGAGGACAAACACCTTTAAACATTATTATTGATAATGACCCCCTAATACGTTGTAATACGATCTTTGTTTGAATACAGGCTTTAGTACTGTAAACATCTGCCATACGCAGATTGGCGAAATCCACAATATATGCCCATTGCATGCAATGGGTATGTTATGAAAAAACACCTAAATTGCTCATAAGGTCGTTTCTGATTGAAACGAAGATATGTAGACAATTAAACAAGTATTTTACATGGAAATGTTTTAAATATTGCTATAATACGACACAATGAGTATCTATCGAGTTACACACATGAGTTGGTAAAATTTGAAATCCATGCACATCTATCATTAATTTTTCAATACGAGATGTGCATGTATAACGTCAAGATATGATAACTTTGACAGGTCTCATTAAATGATAGAATTGTGTAAGGACAACTGAAAACAAATGCCAGTTATCTCTAAACAAATTAGAAATGATATCGAGTAAAACTTCAAAACTACCTCCAGAACTAGTTAAATTTTAATTTTTAAGTAAAAAATTGATTGGTGGCTTTATTTTTTTTTTACAAATACTGTATTTTGGGAAAATACGTTTTATTTGTCATTGATATATGAATTTCACAACATAATTTGTTTTTACCTCATTTTCTTAATTTGTCTCGGTGGAGCAGAACATTTCCCAAATAATTATTTTCGTGCTAAACGGAATGTAAGTGTCTACATTTTCAGCATTCTTTCCCCCGAATTCCTCTTTGGCATTTACGAAAACTAAATGGGTGACCACGTTTTTTAAAAGTGTTCTATCATGCCATTACTTTCGTCTATGGGTTTGAAATGATAGTTCCCACTCACACTACAGTTTTCCTATTCTAATTCATTGCACAGATGCAAAAAAATGAAGAAAAAAACTGTTACGAACCTGTTATTCAGTCACAATGACACACAGCACATACAATGAAAATGAACGTAATACAAAAGTTTAAATTTTAAGACTAATTAAATTAGCCATTTTTATTTTTTATGAAATCAAAGTGTTTGTTTACGAGGTAATAATACTACAAAAAAAATCATTTCAAAAGATTTTTATGACGTTGGAACATCATGATGTACTCTTAGACTGGGATACGAGGAAACGACATGTGTTGCATTTCCATTGTTCGGGAATTTTGTTAAACAATACAAGGTATAAATTTTATACCTTGCCCTGGTAATAACCTTTATACAGTGGCCTTAATTATTAACACTCTCTGTGGACGACAAAACTTAGTAAAATACCTTTTGGGATAGAACAGTTTTGTGATATAATAAAATGAATAATGTTATTTTCTAATCAATGTAAAAATAGGATTTGCCAGTAATTAAAGGCGTTATACCTAAAATGTCTGTTTGGAAAAAATACAAACACTAAAAACAAAAAATCCAATAACTGAGGCAGTAATTATTTATAACATAACAAATTGATACAGGAGCGTAAAAACCTTAAATTTATTAGTGTACTGTGTAAAATGAAACTCATATAATTAGACTTAAAACTATGCTAATGGTAGATTAGGTTTCCCTTGTCCCTTTTCATCCGAAGTTCATTTCAAGTATCGAGAAAGGATATTGTAGCTTTAAAGGGTCCAATTTTAGGGTAGTTTTGCGGAAATCGATAGGGGATGAATTGTGTCGAACACAGAAAGATTCGGGTGTATTTATCAGTTTGACTTGCAGTCAAAGTATTGGGGGATTATGTATGGTGTAACGCTCCGTCAATTCGGTATGACCACAGGATAACAAGCCTCCGAATTTGGACAATTTACGGTCATAAGCGCCGGTAGATTGAACGATCAAGTAAAGTCTGTGACCAATTAGTAGCCAATGGACGCTATCGTTACATCAAAAGCGAATCTGTAGGAGATTTAACCATTAATTCGGGGTACGACGTCATTGAACCGTGCCATAAATAGAAACGAGCAGACGATCACGTTTCACCGCCGTATTTCACACAGCCGACACGTTGCAAAATCCAAGCTGCAAAGCACCCGATTAACAGGATGCATCGGGGTAGGTCAAGCGCTTGTGATTGTCCGCTTGTAGCGGGATCTAATTATTATCTTCTGTTAGCGATGCCTCCCACCTTTTCACTTAGACAGAATGGGCGGGGATGACTCTTGAAACCAGATTTGTAATTTAAGTTAATAAATCAAGATGTAAACCAGGATTCATGATGACCCACAATCAAGTCTTAACAATCCTGTGGTTCCCCAAATCGACAGGATATAATCGAGAAAATTAATTAATCATTAAATTTCCCGTGTGATATATTTGCCGTTAATGCTATTATATGCGTACTGCGGTGTGAGACAGGGTTCACTCTTTTCACCGCAACTATTAGTTAAACTTCGGAGACTGACATCTATATACCTGAGGACAAGGTTGAACGCTATGGTAGGCTGAGAAACCCCTAATTAAAAGCAGCAGGCTTTCTGTTTAAATCTGTTTCAAATGACGGCTTTATCGTAATTCATTTATATCGAGCTATAGAAGATAGATTTGTTGTTATTTAAAAATATTTTGATCGCTTGAAAATAGATCTTAAGGGAATGCATACACTACATCAAGTTAAACATGTATTTTTATTGTGGAATAAATAGTCTAGCTAGTTAAGAGTTGAAAAATTGTATACAGCTATATTGTACCTTATTACAATATATACTCTTTTCTGAAAATCTGGATACTGAAAATTGCATAAAATTCACGTGATATTTTTTTCGCCACAATTCGAGTTACATATCAATAGCTATCAATAATTTATACATAGCGTGCGAAGAACACATTGAGTGAAAGCGAATTAATGTCTTCAGGGTTAATTACAGAAAAATGAGTTCGTAAAATTTAATGTACTTGATATATAATTTGAACGAACTGAAATTTAGAAAAACAAAAGTTTCATATTTCATATCACGTTGGCAAACTACTTATTTAGGGCAGTCAAACGAACGAACGAACGTAAGGGGGTTCAGACCTAATGCCTGAACATAATGTCTCTCTTTCGGAAAAAGCGAGAGACAGTGATTCGACAAACCTGAGTTAATAACGAATAGAAAAGTTTAAAATGAATGTAATATATTAATAATACATATTACAATTGTACATTTATTTTAAATTTTTCTATTCGTTAATAATAGTTGTTATTATTGCATTATCATGGTACATTATCCAAAATAATGCAATGATAACAATACTATACTATTTATATATATTTGAATTACGAAATACCAACTTTGTAATTTCAACATGCATGTTTCGATCAGACAATTTCATCGTCCGAATTAACATATTTTCCGGATTAACGACAAGAAAATATCGACAGAAGTATCCGGAAAGTGAGTTCAGTCCGAATGATCGAAATCCGAATTCTCGATTAACCATATATTTCACTGTTTGGATTTGAAAGTATCTTCAGTGGGTTTTCATTGCAAACGAAATTTACTGAAAAATATAAAATTTTAATACTAATAATAATAGCTTTTCATGAGTTTTGTTCTCATTTCCTCACCAGAACTTTCAAATGCTGCCTGGTGCACTTAAAAAGACACAGTTGCGAATAATATTGTGAGAGTAAATGATATAATGTATGTTACATGACGTCAGGGTGGCGTATTAGCTCCTTCGTTGTTCTGCTACGATTTGATTTGGTTGCGTTCGCACTTTTTGTGATGCCCCTTATATGAGTCCGTCTTGGAAGTAAAGCCTTAGGCCACGGAAAGCAGTATGCTAAAGAGCTGTAATTAAATGCATTAATTTCACCGGCTTCGTCTCAGTGTCCAGAAATTGGCCGGAGGCTGTGTATGATAAACACTGACCAACACACGGAGAAAGGTGGATCACCCTCCAGTTTTCATTTACAACTGAAATCGTCTCTATGTTAACACCAGTGTGTGTACATAAAAACAAAAACTAACAAAAATGTCATACCAGCCATTGTTATTGGTCACTCACACGTGCTCATGGACAAAATTTGACAGTTACAGCAAGTTAACAAGCATGGTTAGCCATGCGCGACACACTGACCACACCATAAAACACATATTTAAGTCCTAGTACATGATTAATATAATTTACAAACTCGTTAAAACTATATAAACTGATAAAAATCCATTAAAAACGGTTTGGGTGTTACTTTGTCTCGGCCTTCTTAATTAAGTAAATGATATTTGATTTTTCTTAAATTCCATTTAAGGTCGTTAAACTGTCGTGTAAACACCAGCAAATAGACCCAGCGGTTTGTCGCAAATAAATCCACGCGTTCATACGTCTTTTCCGATCCACGCTCAGAAAATAGCCAAACTGCGGGACAATGAAACAGCTCAATTAGTCAGGTGGTGAAGAAATATGACATATTTTAACAAATAAGTCATCACAACTGACTAATTTAAATCTAATTTGAATCTGATTGCCTTTCATCCCGATTGATATCATGAACGTACCTAGGAAACCTCTTATCAAAATTGCATTTTTTACCTGCAAATGTAGATGTTTAATATAAAAGATCGCTATCTAAATCTGATGGCAGTATCGTACAACGCTGGTAAGAAAGAAAAAACGAATAAAAAGCATTTTCACACTTCTGATAAAATTATATACATTTTGATAAGATCTAAATTTATATAAAATTCTGATAACTCAATTATTTGAAGATAAGTAGAAAGAGAACATTTAATGTTTAAAAAATATCGCGGGAGATTGTTCCTTTCTGCGGTTGAGGAAATAAAAATATCCATCTCTCATAAAATGAAATAATACAGCACAGCCATTTGGTCAATCCTTTACAATTTTAAATGCAAAATTTAAAAAAATGTTAATATTTTTTTAAAAATTCAAAAGTTATGGTATCCGGCCCGAAGCTTTGTTAGTCATATTCAGCATTTCAAATAAATACCTCATAAGATACGATCTCAGATGATTCATTTAAATGGTTTAAATTCGAAGGGGGAAATTGTTGGAGTGTCAAGCTTGCCTGTCAGCCAACGTAAGCATTCGGTTAATTATATAAATAGTTTAAATGCAAAGACATATGTTTTCTTTTGTAGAAATTCTTAAGTTATGATGTCTTAGTGGAAGCATTGTCAGCTACGGAAGCCGTATCACACGTTTTAAAAAGTAACAGGCAGGTGATTAATTCAAGCAGATCAAATTTAGAAAACGTTAAACCCAGTGTCAAACTTCCCTGTAAATATTTACCTGTACCTGTGCGCTTGAAAAAGACGATTTAAGTTAAAAGTCTGTTAAGCTTAACACTAAATTACTGGAAACTTCTTAATCTGGATTTTTTTCACCAAAAATAATTAAATTTTTGCATTTTAATTATTAATTTTAAAATGCATATTGAGGGATTACAATAATGAAACACAAGACACACCTCTTGAACCAGGAAGCAAAATTGTTGTAATATGGATTATTTTTACTCTAGAATGAGTATCAGGCAGGGTGATTTTGATGCTCCCTACTGATTCCATTTTTTTCATTTTTTTAACATTTTTTTTAATATACCATACAACATATTATCCTGATTAAAGTCTACAATGGAAATATATTTACGCATTTTCAGAAGTAAAAAAAGTTATGAAATCACCTTTTCCATGACAAAAGAAATATTTACCATTAAATTTATAAGTGCGGCAATTTAATATATGTGAATCATCGATGTTTCTATGTATACACATATATTTCTTAATTTTTTTTTTATTTTTTTTTAAATTGAGATGGAATAACGTTGATGAACTTCAAAGCAGATTACTAATCAAATATCACTATACAAACAAGATACATTGACGTGGAAGAGCGAGGGACAATACGAAATATAAAAAAGAGACAGTACTGTGACAGCCCGTTCCTGCATTTTATCTCTTGAAACATTGTCACCCCAATTATTGAACCATATATATCTATACTAACAGGCATTGTCACATATGTAAGAAGTGTTAATTAAATAGTCGAAATAATTTTGGGAGCAAAACATGGGGACACACACACTTACTTCTTTCAATATATGTAAGGTTGAGACATTAATCTTAATTTGAAACTAGAAGAGTACTTGAAACAGTAATTAGCAAAACTGCCAAGAAATATTTTCAACATGCAGGTGTAATTTTCTAACTACTCAAAATGTAGCGATGGCTAAATGTTTGATTCTGTTATCTGCAACTTCTCTGCTTCGAAACGATTTACCAAAGCTTCCTAAAATATGTTTAGAAATAACCATACGCTATATTTATTAACAGTTGTATAACTGCATTCCCTGAGCAGTACATTGCAAAGGGCATATTTTAAGAAGGGAACCTTAGCGAATTCCCTCGAAACATTTTTTTGTAACTACAGTTTCATTTCAAGCTAACGATTGGAAGGGTTTTGGTGTTTTTGGTTTCCTTCTCATATCTTTGAATACACATGTCAAAATTTTGCGGTACTGATTATTGTGTGTTGAATAAGCCTAGTCAATGGATTTAGGTCGGGTCTGAGTTTGTGGGTGACCTCTCTGATTAGCAAACAACTGTAAAAGATATGATTATGGCACGATCGACGTACAAACTCCAACCCAACCACATCGCTTTTCGATGGTCTTCCGCACAGAAAGTACAGACATTAATTGAATTAAATCCTATCTGGAGTGTTAAAACGGACGCATAAATAGACAATTGAGAGCAATTAATAAATTTGACAAACATTGCGAACTCGAGATTTAGCAATCTATTCAGACGTCATATTCTTCAAATATTTGATTTTGCTGTCAGAAATATTTACATTTCAAACTTATGACCACTTGGCTACGTCTTGGTGAGTTGTACCACACAAGACCGTGGTTAGGAAAACAAAGACTTGTATCATCTCAGTGAATCACAGCTGTCAGATCACCGCGATGTATATTTCATACGGAGATGTCTATTTCAGCTCCGCCGTAATAAAAGGCCGGAGATATTGAATTTTTCAAGCATTTCGACGGCGCGTTCTTTTTCTTCGATTTAATTGGAAAACAATTAAACAAATGATAAAGAAAGTGACATCCTTCTAAATTTGGATTATATATATATATGTCTAATTTACAAAATTAAAAAACTTTGGAATGTGTCAGCGGTCAATTACCTGCTTAAATATTAGCTCGAGAGAGCATGTTTTAATTTTCTGTACCTCAATATGTGCGGTGTATTTACTAATAGAATGTAATTTATATTAAGCCGGTAAACACCAAAAACTCACGACTTGCTATTCAGATAGCCATTGGTACGATTCTGTACCCATTGTTCAGGGGTATGGTTCATGTTTAGAAAGTGTCATAGGTCTTGTTTAAAATACCATTTCTATTGATATTACACAAGGAAATCTATTCGGCTTTCTTGTATGTCATCGGCATGACACACTCTGAAAAGAAATTGATTTTATTTCTGTTTCTTTCACAAAAGAAGGGATGTTCATTATTGCACTAACAGGTGCGGGCGCCTCTTATTACCGAATTTGGAGGGAAGTGGGACCGGGGGGATTTGAACCCAACTGATATTGCATTTTGTAGAATGTAAAGTTTTTAAATGCTAAAAAAAAAATATATATAAACAGAAATTCTAAAAAAAAATATAAAAAAAAACACCAAACAACTAGGAACACAAATATTCTTCAACAGTTCATCTTCTCTTTACATTTAGTGAGCTCAAAGACTAGATATGTTTGTTAGTTTAACTGAATAAAAACATTAATAAAACAAAAGATAAAAGATAAAAAAGAAAACAAGAAATGTCATAAAACTAAAGTTAGACATGAAATATGCCAACATTAAGAAAAGCGGCGGATTTAGAAGGGTCTTCTGGGCATGAAGAACCCCCTACCCCCGACAAGACTGAGTATACTTTCAACCCCTAACCCCTCCACCTCGGCCGTCTCTCCCATCCCAAAAGAATCAGCCCCTATCCCCGCCCCTCCTCCTTCAACCACAAGAGGAAATCTATAAATACAACATCATTACATGTAGTAACACCGATGGTGACATCACAAATAATATATTAATATATGTATGACCATAGCATTTGTTATTCTACACAATTAGGGAAAACGTATGATAAATAGCATCTCAAACACGTTCCGTTTTCATCTGATAATGTTTTGACTCGCTTAAGCTTGGTTTATAAATATCATCTGTAATTGTAACTCGTCTTGAATCCTGTATACTTACATTCAAAGGATCAGTTAGGGAAATTAATTAAGGCTGATTATGTTAACAAGTGAAATTTGATTTTCCGTGCTATTTTAATTATTGACGTTTAGTCTTGTTCCATTAACTTGAAACATTTCTTGATGTTGAGAAGATTTATACATCTTAAATTAGTTATCTTGATAAATATGACAGATCGTCATCAAAGTGTTAGGAGTAAATATATTTCTTTGTGTATCAAATAATTATTCATACGATCCCCATCAGTTTGGTTTCATAATTATAATATATGTCTCATGAATATTCATAAGATCCTAATTAGTTTGGTTTCGTCATATTCTATCATAATTATAATTATATCCAATGAATAAGAACTTAATTAGTTCAGTTTCTTCATATTCTATCATAATTATGTACAAATATTATACGATCCCTAATAGGTTAGTTTGATAGATGTTTTACCGTAATGCGCTAAATAATTGTTACACAAATGTGGAAAGATAGAAAATGTAACTGGAGTGATAGATGCAGGAAGTCACCACTTTTCTAAAAAAAAAAAAAACGTAGAAAAGGATGTCCCCATATGCTTAAAGATCATTCTTAAAGATAACTCTGTATGACTTTAGTTAGCTCCCTTTAATGTACTTTAATTAGTATAATTATCAATATCTAAATAACTCACTATTATTAATGAATTAACAGGTCCAAATTCACACTTCGTAAAATATATCTCAACATGTACATTTTTGAAGATCTCTTATAGTCATAATACAGTAAGGTAGCATACCTCCTTAAATTTAAACTCTACGCCATGTTTTTCTTGAAATTGATGAAACATTCATGTATCTTGCATAATATGTGAAAAGCAAATTGCCTTTTCATTTCAGTACATGTACGGAACAAGTCATATTATAGTAAGGTAGCATATACCCTTAACTTTAGTTTAAACTTTATTTTATTGATGTTAAATTACAATACGTACATGGTTATAAATACAGAAAAGGATCCAGAAACAAGTACATAGTACTTATGTAGATCCTTAACTTTAAACTCTAAACCATAATTTTCTTGAGATTCGAGAGACATTTTAAGTATTATAAATGAAAAACAAATTGCTTTTTCATTTCAGTAGAGGTACGCATGTTCGGTCTTTCGAGAGGGGGTTATTAATTCGAATTACACTGCGGTCATTTTATTTGTCTTTGTTCACAATAGATAATCGATGTCATGGAACGCGAAAAACAATCTTTGGAATTAAGAGCTTTCGGGTTTTTGAAACCTTCAACTTAAAAATCGAAACAACGGTTGTACAAAATCTATAATAAAATAGAAAAACAGGTTTCGGATTTCCCTGATAGAAATCTAATACTATGCGCAGTTTGACGAGATTCCAGCAAAATAGAAAATTGATTTGATTTAAATGGAATAAAAATCCACCAACCTTTAGAATTCCATATATGTAAATAAGACGAATTCACGTGGGATTACGTCTGTAAAAACAAGCCATTTTCTCCCAAAGCATTTCTGCTGTGTAATTGTCTATATTTACCATAAAAGAAGACAAATCTATTTAAAATCAAACGACATACGATTCCTTGTTTGCAGTAAAATAATGTATTTTAAGGAATCTGAGCTTTCCGGTGGAAGCATATATACAAGATTTAAACATTCAATCTCTTGAAACAAAATTTGATAATTATGTGTATATTTTTTTTCACCTATTCAAGAAAATAAATACACTATGATAAATCGTCTAATTGCAGTATTTCTCATTTCACAAGAATAAAATAAGTTTTGACAAAATTCCCGAAAATACGACCCCTTTTTATGATCAACTTTTTTTTTGAACTTTTCATATTTTAAATGCAATTTTGCTAAACATTTTCAACTATCTTGTATAGTACACTTACATTTATTACACGACTAGCCAAAATTTTTGTTGTTGTTTTTGTTGTTTCAGAAAATTATTTCACAAGTATTACTGTAAGTTCGCTATATAGTTCTCCCTATGAAACGCCGTTTTTATGCTAAACTAATCTTCCTTCCGGCCAAAATGTTATCTTTACTTCCAATCTAAAGAGGATACATTAGAAACAGAATACCGAAATATTCTTTACATATATCTTTGATGTACAACATTAACAGTATTCTTCATTTAATTACCAACTCCGTAAATAATCAATTAATCGTTTCAAAGAAAGATAACAGAAATTAATTTCCCATCACTTTATTTGTAGATAAAAAAAAGGTTGTGTTTTTTTGTTGTCATATCCTATGACAGTTGTGTTTGAACCCTTCTTTATTTTATCTGTAAGGAGCATGTAACAGGACAATGGGGTCCCAACCCTTTGGTGTCTCGATGATCACAGGGGCGCTCTATACTTGGACATCGTCTAAAGTTCGTCAAGAATTTTCAATTACAAGACAAGATGTCGTCAATACAACAGATTAGAAAAGCTTTAATTGATTCAGTGCCGTGATAAAATCGCCTTAACCACCGGTATTTCATTACGTAAAGAAACAACAAGGTTTAAGCATACCAAAGTTTATATGTTCGATTCGAAAAATACTCAATAGCTTATTTCGCCGTAAATGAGTTTTTAAACTGAGTGCAATTCATATTAAGAGACAAGTGGTTCATTATGAAAGATAACATATTGTTCGAAAAAAGATGACTAATTATACAAAGTATGATGTGTTCCAGTAGATAAGAAGAGAACAACCACAACATATTTTTTAAAATTTAAATCAAGCTTACAATTCTTTAAAAACCGATAGGCCTAGACGGACAACCTTGGCGGACGCCGGTATACGCGATGGAATAGATATGCTTGTGATGATTGGGCAAAACTAAGAAAAATAAACAAGTTCTTCACAAAACCAAATAAAAAATCTTCCTTGTTGAAGAGAATCGATTTTTTTCTTCTACCTTTTTTACACGGAAATTTACGACCGTTAAATTCTAAAGTTTGTAAACTTTTCGGCAATTTATTTCGTTGAAAGCGTTCGTGTAATTCGATAAGAGGATTGTGGGTTTGAGACGAGCTAATGTGAGAAATAATTACCAATTAGAGTCGGTAATGAACTAAAATTTGTTAGATTGCGATTCTCTGTAATGATAATGGGTGATCCTAATTGCGCTTAAGTTCACTTTATTATCCGGGGAACAACACACAAACTGTGCATATATGTGTTACAAGCGTCCTTGGGGATTGCGCTAAATGCCACAAGTATGTTAGAATAAACCGAAGTTAAACGTAACAGCGATCATAAATGATCGCTACCCCAGAGAAGTGATTCAATATTATCTCATGCAGATTAAAGGTCTTCCAGAATTTTTTTTGTGTAAAAGATAGCATTTGATTATTTTCAAAGTTAAAGTTTTAACTAAAAGAGATTTCTCACTTAGAGATCGGAGACATATTACGAAGCCGCTTTATTTGAGTAAACCTTCAAAACAATGAAAAATTGTCTAAAATTTGATTATTCAGTGTTTCTGAGGAAATGTCATACAATATATCGAATAAAACGCCTGCAGAATCGATAATGTTGATATGTTACTAGAAAAGTTGCGTTTTCTTATTTTTTTTCGAATTGCTTTGGTCTTCACTCACCATCTGTTGTGACCCTAGCTATCTGGACGAGGAAAAGAAGACTCATAAAGGCACATGCTTTGATCATTATATTTTTTTTATTTTAAAACACTATCCACCAGTCATCGAATAAAACGCGGTTTCTAATACTTATTTTTTGTATCGTCAATAAAACGGTATTGACGGAACAGCTCTCTAAACATCGTACACATTTGAGCGTTTGATCCTCATCCATTCATAACATTTATTGAAGCGGAGTATCAAGCGTCGAAATGACAATAATAAAATGTCGTCATAACGAAAATAAAATTTCTCGGCCTGTATTCAAGAAATAGTTCTCATAATCAACTTCATGCATGGTTTCTGTGCTCAAATCATTTTTCTTGCAACTCGCTTTAATCCTGTGATACGGCCTAAATGTCAAGTTTAAACATTTAAAACGGTATTCAGCTTTTAGTCTCTCCAATTTGTTTTCAAAACCTTTGAGAAAATGAGGAATGTTATTAAATTATTTTAAAAAATTGGGCTTTAGCACATAATCTGAGTTTGAGCACGAAAACGGTTTCATGAGTACAGGCCAAGGTGACACATTTCAGGATTCTTGTCAGTTTTTTAGCAAACACGAAAATTGCCAAAATATCTTAAGAAATCTGTAAGAATCATGAAGTGAATTGCGTGCTACCATACGAACGTGCAACTTAAAACAATGCCACTAATTCAATTTGATGGAAACAATGAAACTGTTAACGAGAAAATTTACTATCAGTTTGCCACCAGGGAAACTAACTGACAGAGATAGCGTAAAACGGCTACCTGGTTGGTCAAATCAATGTTATCAGGCCTTTAAGAAAGAATTCTCATCAAATGATCTAAGGGGAACCAACCTATGTGTACCCATATAGTTCATTAAAATCAACTAACATGTGTATTGATTCTGAAAGACATTTAAGCTTAACACTCCATCTATAAAGTCTGAAAAAATGTTCTCTGTTTTCAAACTTGATTTGAATTTTTCCTTACAGAAACTTATTAATCCAAGTGGTATATTTTGGGGGAATTTTGGTCCAATTATTTAAAATGTATACAATGCTAGAAATATTCTTTTATGTAATCAAGCTAATATTGCTATGCTGAACCGACTTCAAAACTATTGAATCACTGATTTATATTTTTCGCCGGATTCATATGACGCTGTTATCATTCACAATAAATGTTTAATTATATCAAATAGGTATTGTATGCGTCGTTACTAAACTAACACAGAATTTTGAGAACGGCGGAAATACGGCCAATTCAAGATCTAATGGACAGGTTCTCATTAAGCCCTTCGGAGTATGTTAGGGTACGATCGGCCATAAACCCTCTTTTGTTAAAATTATCAATTGATTAAATTGTTAACTACAAATATTGATACAGTTACTACATTTGAATCGCAACCAAAGATAGCCATTTCGTCTTTGAGGTCGGAATCTTGCCATATCCGGAATTGGCTGCCGGGTGTCTATTAGCTCCAGAGACAGAACGTATCAAATAAAAGTTCGAAACAATGACGGTGACAGATTATCCGGACCTCGCTATTAAATCTCACAAATGGATGTTTACCTGCCACGCTTGTAAAATTCTATAAAGTGTTGCAGGTGATGGTTATTTTGTTACTTTGAATTGAAAGTATAAAGACATTTAACAGGTGATATTAAAGGGACACACTTTTCCTGCTTTCAAGTTTGTATAGAGTCAATATTTCCATCCATTTTAAATAAAATGAAACCGGATAATTGGCCACCGGCACTCGAGTCCGATATGTTTATTTAGTAACACCTAATTCAACGGACTTCATTTTATTGTGCTACACGGGGAGGTCCGTAGCGGTGGGGTTTTTGTCCTCTAAATTCCTGTTCAATAAGGCCAGTTAAACGAACACAACCTGTAATTATGTTTTAAAGAAGAAAAAGCTTAATTTACTCCGAATTTAGTTTTTTTAATTCACATTATGAACTATTTCAAAATTATCAAAGTTTTACAAGCTGTTAACCATATACAGTAACACTTTTTTATATATTTTTTATCAATTGTTGGGATGTTTAAAAATTTATTTTATGTTGTTTAAAAAGGGATATTGAAAATCTCTTCTTCAAAGATGTAAGCTTGTCATGCATTGGTCATATTTGACATTGACGAATTTCATTTAAAATTAAAGACAATACAAGTATATGTCAAACTGCACACCCCTTACTGAAAAGGAATGCGGTACCGTCCCAACACAGCTCTAGACAAACACTATGGCACCCTCAAAAGTCTATCACGTGACAATACCACAAGGACCTGTTGTCAATTTCACAATGGTTTAATGTCACATCAAGCAAATATAAATAAAGATATTTAAGTGCAATTAAAACACATCTACGAAAAAGGGTAAGTATCTGAAAAAATACATCGACCCGATATTCTCCCTGTCGTTTTTATTGTTAGCTTATTTGTCTGTTCATTCAGCTTAAGCTTTTTTTTATATAAAATTACGTTTTAAAGATTGGAACAAGTGGCAAATATTTTAGATGTAGGTATTCTAAATGAACTTTGACGAAAGACAATATATGGTAGGGGGCATAAAATGCGTTAACGTAATTAAATAAAAAAAAATGTCAAACTTAATTTCTTAATAAGACTTGAACCTGATTACTGAGCACTCGAAGTATAAACCCTTTAACAAGAATTTTCAAATAAGTTAATGTGAACTCAAATGAAACTTGGTTGTATTTCCAAAATTAAGGTTCTCATCAATGCTTAATTCCAAAGCACAGCTAAACCATGTCTATAGTACTACAAGTCTATAAGTAAAGTCAACCCTGCCTAAGAGACCACCTGTCTAAAGCAACCACCTGTCTATAACTACCATCAAACCTGTCTAAGAGACCATGCCTTAGAGACCACCTGTTTATAACTACAGTCACACCTGCCTTAGAGACCACCTGTCATAGACACCTGTCTATAGATACAGCCAAACCTGCCTTAGAGACCATCTGTCTATAGCTGTAACAGTCAAACCTGTCTTAGAGACCACCTGTCTATAACTACAGTCAAACCTGTCTTACATACCATCTGTCTATAACTACAGTCAAACCTGCCTTAGAGACCACCTGTCTATAACTACAGTCAAACCTGTCTTAGAGACCACCTGTCTATATCCACAGTCAAACCTACCTCAATAGACCATCTGTCTATAACTACAGTCAAACCTGCCTTAGAGACCATCTGTCTATAACTACAGTCAAACCTGCCTCAGAGACCATCTGTCTATAACTACAGTCAAACCTGCCTTATATACCACCTCTCATATTTAGTCAAATCTGCCTTAGAGACCACCTGTCTATAACTACAGTCAAACCTGCCTTAGATACCACCTGTCTATAACTAGTCAAACCTGTCTTAGATACCACCTGTCTATAACTACAGTCAAATCTGCCTTAGAGACACCACTGTCTATAACTACAGTCAAACCTGTCTTAGAGACCACCTGTCTATAACTACAGTCAAACCTGTCTTAGAGACCACCTGTCTATACCACCTATCTATAACTACAGTCAGACCTGTCTTAGAGACCACATGTCTATAACTACAGTCAAACCTGTCTTAGAGACCACCTGTCTATACCACCTCTCTATAATTACAGTCAGACCAGCCTTAGATACCACCTGTCTATACCACCTATCTATAACTACAGTCAGACCTTCCTTAGAGACCACATGTCTATAACTACAGTCAAACCTGTCTTAGAGACCACCTGTCTATACCACCTATCTATAACTACAGTCACATCTGCTGAAGAGAACATTTGTGTATACCTACAGTCAAACATGTCTTAGAGATATATATCTATAGATAAATACCTATATGACTTGTGTATAAATACAACCTGTCTATTACTACCACCTGACTATAACTATCACCTGTCTGTAATTTTCACCTGCATATAACTGCCTCAACCCCTGTCTTTAAGGAAAGTCCAGCATGTCTTCAAGACCATTGTCTATAAGTACTACCTGTCTATAAGTACTACCTGTCTATAAGTACTACCTGTCTATAAGTACTACCTGTCTGTAACTACCACCAGTATATAACTACCACCAGTCTAAAATTACCACCAGTCTATAAGTATCACCAGTCTATAACTACCACCAGTCTATAAGTACTACCTGTCTATAACTACCACCAGTCTATAACTACCACCAGTCTATAACTACCACCAGTCTATAACACCTGACTATCTCTACAACCTGTCTATATCTATCACCTGTTTATAACTACCACTGTCTATAACAACCACTGTCTATAACTACCACCTGTCTGTAATAACTAGCTCATTGAAACTCTTTAATTATATTAGTCCAACAATCTTATTTATTTGCACCATAATAGTGGGGTCTTTATAGACAGGTTTGACTTGAAATACAAACTGTACAAAGGGACCACCTGCTGAAAGAGACCAGATTACTTTAAATACAAACTGTACAAAGGGACCACCTTCTAAAAGAGACCAGATAACTTTAAATACAAACTGTACAAAGGGACCACCTGCTGAAAGAGACCAGTTAACTTTAAATACAAACTGTACAAAGGGACCACCTTCTAAAAGAGACCAGATTACTTTAAATACAAACTGTACAAAGTGACCACCTGCTGAAAGAGACCAGATTACT
>JAUMHH010108198.1:0-21462 GCA_032359455.1 Chlamys rubida
ACATATAACGACAAAACAGAACATTTATAATGCAAATTGTCAATTTCAAGCAGTTAACGCGCGGATGAATACATCGCTGTGTAAAATTCCGCGAAATGTCACGTAAAGGTACAAGACAGATCGGACGAGATAGAAAAAATGTAGCATGGGGTATGACGTGGGATATCTCTGACTGAGGTGCGAGAAAGGTAAGTATATTGCTACATAGGAAATTTAATCGTAGACAATGTGCGTTTCGCTGTATTGTTTATCATTTAAATGTAGCTTTAAGCTATTGTTATGTATGCATATTGCTTATTTCAGTATTGCCCTTTAAAAGTCCAGAGGACGTGTATTTTCAAATATTTTTCCTAATCAGAAAAGAAAAATATAATTTATCATCAAACATCTTATAACATTTGAGTGGAAAGTATTTTTCCGTAAATTTAATAAAACCCAATTTTCTTTTACCGCATCCCAGTAGCGTTGCACAAGTCGATATATATATATAGACACTACCGATATAGAACGTGATACATACGTGGCCAGTGTGCATCTTCAGCTCCCAATGACGTCACAGACGAACTAATTTCACGCCTAGGACGAGGAAGTGCCACATCCATACCGACTGTTTTGCATATATAAAGCCGACAAGAGACAGGAGCAGCATCATAACTTAAGATACAGATTAACCTCGGATAGCGTATTAGTGTAAATCATTTCCCCAGTGCACGCAAATCATGCCCTACTTTCGGTTTTGTTATTTGATGTTTCCTGTCTAAATATGATCGATAATGGTTCTAAAATATTAAATACGAATCGTTTTATTTAAGAACGGTGGTAATTTGAGTTTAATACAACCATATATTGTATCTCAGAATGGAATATAATCACATATCTAAACGTTTTCCTATAGTATCATTTTGTTTATGCACATGGATGTGGTCTCATTAAGTTTCAGGGTAAAACTGTTAACAGCTAAGGTTTCTTCTACAATTGCATACCGAAACGTTGTCTATCTTATACAATGTAATTGTAGTTTTGTTGACACAGTACTGTTCACAGTACTCAGAGAAATGTATGTGGATACATCAGTACAGTTGTGTTATGTAGAGATTATGTAAACATTTCGTCATAATTTGTCTTGTCTTATGTAATGTAATAATATTAGAATTCGCTAGTTTAACTAAAAGCAAACAGTTACTAAGAAATTAACATTTCCTCGAAAAACTTGTTACCGGAA
Source organism: Chlamys rubida (assembly GCA_032359455.1). Classification (NCBI taxonomy): domain Eukaryota; kingdom Metazoa; phylum Mollusca; class Bivalvia; order Pectinida; family Pectinidae; genus Chlamys; species Chlamys rubida. The sequence goes on from JAUMHH010108198.1 coordinate 1,223, forward strand.
TCATTTTAAATATACCTCCATGTAACGTATGTCTCCATTAATGTAAATCCAGACTTTTCGTTGACATTGAAAGAAACTTTAAATGTATACATAGGAAAAGTGTTTACAACAGTGTCGATACATGAGTCCGAAATTCATTCTCGAATTCACTACAAAAAGATGATAACAGGTACAATTGTACTGAGGAGACGTAAGACTACAACAAATCCTAAGAAGACATCAAAACACAATGAAAGACAACAACAGAAACTTGGGAGGCACCAAACAAAAGGAAAGAAAAAACCCCAACAAAACTGAGGAGAAACCGAAACAAAAGTAAATACAGCATGACCCACCAAACAAAACCAGCAGCCGAACTAGATGAGTATTACTTACACCACATTTTGTACAATGTCTTTGTAATGATGTTAACTGGGAATTCCATGTAAGTATGTCAATACTGCCCTAAGCCCTATCAAGCTGTTCCTAACACATTTATATACAGATTTAAAAAGTGCGAGTTTCCATTTGACAAAGGACATAGGAAATGGAGATGAACCTGATCCAGACATCAGGCCCTGCGTGTTCTCTTGAGGAATAGGACTCTCGGAGGACATATCAGTCTATCGTCTGCTCAAGATACATCTACAGGTCAGTAGACCCGGGCGTTAGAGACAGACATCAGGATGTTCCCGTGACAGGTCTGTAGATCGCTGAGACGATGATATATGTTCTCAACAAGAATGATATGCTGTGTACGTCAAACTTTGATTGTCTATCATACTTATTGCATCATCCTTTTTGGTCAATCTATCAGGCAAGTGTTGGCCAAAGCATTGTCAGTTCACACATAAAACAGATTTCAGTTTGAAATTGCTTCTAACATTTTACATGCAACACGTTTTTCATTATTGTATTTATTTGGATGTTAATTATTTAAAGATCAAATTTTCTGTTTGGTTTATAATAAGAATCGCGCCACAAATGAATTATTTTCTCTATGTCCTGGTGTGAGAGTGAACCAAACATATAAAGCAATAACGAGCTGTTCATTCAAACAGTGCAAAACAATATCGCTGTATCTCTTCACGGGGGTTGGGTATTCGAATGATGAGATTGTTAATTGATTAATGTTCCTTTATAAAAAATAAAATGTTCATAAAAGAAACGCGAACAAATGCTTGATAATGAAATCTGCTCTAAAAGAAAATTGTTACAAATGGACACAAGCAACTCATTTTGATATTGAAGGGGCGATAACCGTTAGTGACATAACGGTAATTGTAAAGTGGTGCATGTTAATGTAGAAATAGTAAACAAAACGGAGGAACATACACCATAGCGTTAATATACAAAGAAAAGACACAGATTTCAAAGTCAATATGAGGGGAAAACAACAGGAACATATCTACCAAGTAGAAGTCGTAACGAGCATAAATTACGGAGAATTGGGGATGAAGGAATATTTTCATCTTTGCAATCATTGAGCAAATTATGTTAATGTGCATTATGGTATAACATAATTTGGTTCGATTTCTGATTCTCATATGTTCACATGTATCTCATCAATAGTTTTCTACTGTACGGTTAAGCACACAATTTCTCCAAATTATTGTAAATATCACACAAAAGCACCCGAGAGTGCTTATAAGATAAACCGTTATACTTTAGGTGTATACAAGAGGTGAATGCCCACCTGACCGGAATAGCAGCACAGGTAAGTTGAACAGGGATGGTGGGCGTTCAACAATATAGCTTGTTAAAATCGAGTCTCCGTTGGATCTATTTTTCTTTTTAACTAATATTCTTTGTTCTCGTATACACTGGAAGTTAATAAATGATACATTTGTTTGCTACTTAATTGTCCATACAAGTAATCTATGAAATTTCTGTTTAAAAATATCTCAATCTTATAAACTTTACACATGCTTCAATGATTTATCATAAATACAAAATGATTCACCAGTCAGACTCGTCTGTAGATTGTTTGGTTACGGTCTATACAGCAATACGGTCACTAAATAGCCTAAGATTAAAACATTAATTCAATATATGTGTCGATGTATGGAGGTACCCCTGTGTGTTCCATGTCGAAAATTTAATTAAAATTTATTTTTCATTTCCTAATAAATATATAACTTCCAAATTAGATAAATGAATAAGATAGGACAAAAAATAATCATTAAACTTAACACATATTTTTGAACACTTTATAGACATGTTCATAGTCGATTGATGAGTGTACAAAACAGTCAGGTTTATTAGGTAGAAGCGGTAGACATCAATGAAAGGCAGCGTGACAACCCGAATGAAAACACAAGTAAGCTATATTTACTCTACTGAAAACCCAGGTGTGTGAACAATTATGAAAGACCTTAAGTCTCATTTACATTCGTACATTTAATCGAATGAAGATACAATATATGGAACATATTTTGATTCATTCATACGCAAACAAACACATTTTCATATTACTGAAAGAATGTTGGTTATGAACAATATGAAAAATAACTAAAATTCAATCTATTCCAAATTACGTTGTGTTGAATTAAATGAATATAGGTTTGAATAATTGAACAGTTCCCCTGCTACAACTAACGTCTTTGAACACTTTTCCTTAGTATGCCGTTTTGAAAGAAAGTATCTGTTTTCGTCCACTTACCATGCCTTTATTCACTGGAGTTAACATGTAAATAAAAAATATCATCCTGTTTACAATGTTGTTTTCCCTTGGGAGCCCCAAGGAACTAAAGCCTTAAAAGTCTTTAAACTTATTTAATATATTCTACGTTGGTGAATGATATATACCTTTTGTTTTGGATTCATATTTGTTTAATAAATAGTGTCAAATTGCAACATGCCATCATCGTAATTTACAGTTTAATGGTGTTTTTTGAAAATTTAACCTGAATTGCCACGACATCAATACACATTGTTTTATATTGAGGTGCTGAAGTCCAGAAATCGTTATCAAGGTAATAAAATCTAGAACAAGTTCCGAAACATTTTCACCTAATTTGAAATACACCATGCGTACGAGTCAATACATCTGGCTGCATTTCCTACAGTACTGCAAATTAAAAAAACACTTGTACTTCATTTTACATTGCTGATTTGATATCATTGATTCATTAACAGATTGCAATTTTCCAGTTAAGAATATTAACTAATATGAACTAGTTGCTTTTTTCCTTCATGTGTGTTCTACTGGAAAAAGTGACTAATACTACTTACTATGATTGTTGGGAAGATGCCAAGCTATGCTATTCATTTATTGATGAATTCCGTATCTTTTGCATCGACAGCAGCTTCTTTGCTTTCCTCGGCATTGCCGCTGGCTCCAACGGATTCCCAGATAGCGCTATCTGTGTAAAGTAATGCAGTACGTCCAAGGTGGTATAGGCTAAAGTTGCTCAGGCACGAGGTGTCTCTTAATCCTACACCAGACAGAAGAAGTCAAAATGTCTGGGAAACAGTTATTAACTGACAAAATCTTCTGTGCCACGTAGTTGCAAAACCATGTATTAAAACCAGAATTGATATAAGAAATCGTTTCTGTGACGTACACTGTAGACAAAGGTGGGCGAATGCTCTCTCGTTTTGTATGAATCAACATCTTGTGACTATTTAGAAGCAAAATAAAACTGGATGCAAGAATACAACAGAGCAACAAGTGAAAATTGTTTTCTTGCATTGCGTCTGGTTTAATACGTCATTACATATATACACAATGGGGCTGCTTTTTATTTATTTGTCTGTAAACATTATTAGTTTGTTTGAATCCTTGGAATAACCTCCATGATCTTTTTTAAATATCAGCCGAGCAGTTTTGTTCGAGTGAAATTAGTTTTCGCTGCAACTTATTTGTAATTATTTTTGTACTTCACTGGAACTTATTCTGTTGCCAAGGTCGTTGTTAACTAACTTGCGCAAAATGATGATAAAGATAATTTCAGTAAAATGGATGCCAATCTGCCATGAAATACGACATTAAGTGTAGTTCTAAATATAGTTAAAAAAAGAATAAAAATATGTTTAAAAACATTCAGAATGCAACAAAAGCTGTAAGCATTAATGTTTCTTCTCATGAAACCTCTTCTATTGGATTAAACTCTATTTAAATTAGAACAATTTAAAAGAGTTTGATTTCCTGAAGCTGTAAACTAATGACTGTATAATTGCTTTTTTTAATTGATATGCTAACTTTATAAAATCAATGTAGTGTTTAGGCTCTCATCCAATTTGATACTCGATATAATTTGTGTCCTTTAATATATAATTTATCGTATTTTCGTTACATCAACTGAATAGCGAAAAGGTTCACCGAAAATAATCACTAGAAAAACAAAGGATGTACCTACCTACTTTAGTATGTAAAGATTTGTTATTTCGATGCAAAAAGTATTTTTTACCACCCCAAACAATTATTTCGTTTATATAGGACTTGCCTGTGGTACTAAATTACAAAATAATATATCAAAAGTGTTTACAAACTTCTGTAGTAGTGGAGCGTAAGGGGAACGGTGCCTGACCATTCTTTATGGCGTTACAGCCTTGAAATGAAACAAATAATTTACTTTTGTGAAATTAGTTTCTTTGAGTATTCTTGAACATATTCTAACTACAAGGTCACAGCTAGCCTCGAGGAGGAGTGAGGGAAGTTGATAGTCCAGGAGCAGGGGGAGGGTGATAGTCTAGGAGCAGGGGGAGGTTGATAGTCCAGGAGCAGGGGGGGGGGTGATAGTCTAGGGGCAGGGGGAGTGTGATAGTCCAGTCCACGGTTACAGATACGTTCATCGGTGCGGACATCTATGAACTTGAGCATTTAAAAAAAACAAGAAAAATGTTTACAAATATAACTTTATTGCACAGATGAGGAAATTGTACAGACGTTCTGTATACAGTATCAAGCATCACTCCATTACACATAAACAAAGGTTAATACAAAGGCTGAATGGTTAAAGCGACATTTCTACTTCTGTTTTTAGATTGCAATATATCTGCAATGCGTTCCTTGTGTATCGAGAAGGGTTTTAATGAACGAATTTGTATTCCAAAATGCCATGGATGTTAATATAAGTGAGGTAAATCGAATACTGAAATCTATATATGGACTTTAAATATATAAAAATACGTTACCAAAAACAAGGCCACTGGAAAAAGTAAACACGACTGTCCTGCGTAATTCCTTGAGTAAATTTGTACATCATATAGCCATAAAGTCAGCCGGTCGGCCTTTCGGGTGCCTTGTTTGGCCTCTCTTCACTTTCTCTTTTTGAAAATTACAACTTTTGGTAATATTGTTTACATTTTTGCGGGCATTCCCATCAACGGAACATAAAATACGGACCATTTCAGAAAATCTTACAAGACATCTCTGTATGACATCTGAATTTTACATCTCAACCTATTGATCAATTCGTTTCAGCGAACATTAAGATATGTTCAGGATGATTGTTGCTTTAACAGATGAGTAAATATACCAAATAAATACATTTGTACATGTACTTGTAACAATGTTTCAAAATGAGCTAGGATAATACACTAAATATATCATATAAGCTATCACTTCATAATGACATTAATACATATCTAATGATTCTCGACATTAATAATTCAAATGAGCCCAAATAGATATACATTTCAAATGAACACTACTCTGAATCTGAGATGTGCGGTACTTTTATCTGTTTTTATTATTTATAATTATATAACAAAATAGATTACTGTAAACTATCCTATTGTCCATTGAACATTGTAGTACTTATCGATGTTTACATGTTACATGACAGCCAACTACTACTTCACAATAATCCAGGTCAATGGCAGAACCACCTTGTTTAAAGTCATGAGGGATACATACGTTGTTTAAATGTGATCTGCTCCCACAGAATTTGTAGATGAAATGATCGTACTAGTAACATAAAGTAACGCATGACAATATCAGTAAACCATGAACATGTAGATGAGCATTCAGTCTTGTAAATCCGCGTTGAGCATCACTTCTACATCAAATGTTCACAAGCCCTGTCCTTACGTGTGTCTTCCATTGCCTTTTCAATATGGCGTCGGTGTCACGTGATGTACTTCAGAAGAAACACGACTCCCCCTTGGCATTCACCGCGTGCCTTAATCATGTGAGTACACCAAGGCCACCACAGTGAACACAAAAAGGCAAGCCTACTTATAGTTGACGTGCTGGTCTAGATCTGGTAGCAATGTTCGTTGGTTTGATGACATATTCAAGTAAAATGAAAAGTAATACAATGTTGGGTTAAATGTTGAACTTATAACAATTTCGGGGAAATATTTCAACAATGAAATAACCTTTAAAAAGACACTTTCTCGTTTTAAATTTTGAAGTATCAGTGGTGAAAATTAAAACGAAAGTAGTATCCTGCAAGCATATGATTTCATGGAAAACTTGACGTGCAAGAAAGCAATAGGTTTGAGAAATTGGATTTTAGTACTAACATGCTAAATGATAAATGTATATCTATATCTTGTTGTCGTTGCTCTGTACAGATGTTTGACATTTAGTAAATTGTAGAAATTGTGCGAATCTACCACGCTAATGTCAACTCAACCTTAATACTTGATAATATAGAGAGGTTGTCGATTTCTACAATTTCCATAGTGGGAGAGTACATCACCGTAAATACGATATATACTTAATATGTACCTTTAGTTATTGATATATGTAATATATTTATATATACGTTTTTATAAATTAAAAAAAACATAATATTTATTAAATATTTTCTATCTCAGAATACAAAATATAAGCTGTCTGATATACGTAACAAGACGTGATGACACTGGCGACCTTTGGCGTCGCATTGACTGTGAGGCCCTGATATAGAAGAATAGCTATCACATTAAAATAAAAATTGACAGCTGTTCCATAAATAGACCAAGCTGGATCCTACCTTTGTCTGCGTATCACTTCCTGAAATAAATGAAATATAATGAAATTCTATTATCAGTTATGGCAATAAAACAATGGATTTCTTGTTCACCCCAATGCATTATCCCTTCGGATTAATGCCCTTTTTATGTTGATTAAAACACTTTTTATGGATAAAATCGAAAAAAGAGATAAAATGAAGCTTTATTGCAAAATTAATCTCCCACGTAAATCACAATAATTCTTATTGAAAGAAACAAGCCTTAGGCAATTGAAATGATTTCTTTGATGGTGAATAATATTTGGTATCCTTATTAGGTCTATTTTATTACAAATTTCCTAAAGCAGAAAAGTTGTTTTAGATATATATCGTTTTTCACGTATCTGACAACATGCATAACCTGTCTACATAATGCTCTTATATGGAAATTAAAACGCGTGATATCTTATCTTATTATGTCCACGTGTTCACATAAGTTATGCATAAGCTCAGCTTGTAGCTATTATATACAATGTGTTGATATAGAATTTATACTTTTGATATTTTATTCTTTAGCTATAATCCGACTAGTTTAAAAAATAAGTTATTGTAACATGATGCTGATAGATAATATTATGCTGCAATTTTGCTTTTTTGTGACAAATATTTTGATATAACAAAGCTAAATGTCTAAATCTAATAAATTTGAATTAATTAGTCTGCAATGTAAACTGAGTTTCACAACATCGTGATTTTTCATTTCGTCCTTTACTTTCAGTGTTGTGTGTCAAGTTTAAACAAAGAGGCAATGCATTCCATGAATCTAGTCAGTTAAGTATCAGTTGTTTACTGTTAAGCCATTTTGCCATTTTTTCTCGTCGGCGAACGAGAAGCAGCTTTAACGCTGTAAATCGTTGCTAGGCTGAACGATCCCGGAAACAGACCGACAGCAGCACTACTCTGTGGCGCAATTTGTCCGCAGATGGCGCTGTACGTTCGACTCTAACAGCTAATACGCAGAGGTTTTCCATTCATGATTGAAAATTTATATTAATGGACATCCGAGTGTATGGGTTGTCTGTTCGTATGGTGACGGTGGTCTGCGGGGACGGGAGACGTTGGCTGAGGACACGTGAGCCAGGCGGTGTCTTTGATTGACTGATTAGGATGTCACCCGTTGACGAGCCATTGTTTCCCAGGCTTTCATCACAGATACGAACCTGAAATACGTTTCCGATGGACTTTAATTTAGATAGCATGCACATAAAAAGAAAAGAGGACATTATGAGATATTAGTCTGAGGAATACATGGGTATTTTTTACGTTGCTGAAGACCTGATATGGTTATATGTTATTGTATCTGCGCCAGCCTACAATTGACATTTGTACATTTATAACCGAGTTATGAAAATAATACAAAATGTCAACAAAGATAATCTATGTATTATATTTGCATTTAACTTTATTAACTCAGTAGTTGTTCGTTTAAATAAATGAGCAATAGTAGCGCTTGGATGCCGATGTTCTTAGATTTAATTGGATTGGTCTATGAAAATAGTGGCAGTGACTAACAATCGTGATCCAGTGATCTGACATCCATTAAATTCCTTACAACGTATTTGATAGCTTCTTCTGTAAATATAACCATAATATAATCCTGTAAACGTTGGTGTTTTATCACGCACTACCTATTACGTTGTGTGAGTATGATGGCAGTGATCCACTGCTTACCTTTTTGAGTTTCGTACCATTAGGTAAAATGTCCCCATCACTAGTAAACGCACGCCTTCTCCTCTGATTCCGTACTTTAATCAGTTGAGCTATTTATATTGTGTTTATACATACAGGTTTACATAGTAATACGCCCTTCATATGATGCACATCATTTTCTCAGAGAGAATGTTAATGATGTATTTCTGTTGTTTTCTTCTAGGTTCCTGCTTTTATCTTTCCGTTTCAAAGCTGAGTTTCGATTTTGTCCGCGTGTCCAGGCGTTATGGCGTTGTTTTCTATTTACCTTTTGAAGTACTGCTGATGAACACTCTTTCATGTTGAATAAAGTCATAATCATCGATGATAATGTCAACGAACTTAGGCTTTCAGTCAATATTATGTTTAATATGCTATTACAGACATTAATATGACGGAGAATATAAAATGTAAACATGCAGGATTAAAGCTTGTATGTCAAAAGTATGATGTAAATGTTACTTTAAAAAGCGTTCAGGATTTCTTATCAAAGTGATGCATTTATCACAAATACCGTCAAACCTGTATTAAGAGACCAGCCTTGGGAAGCTCTAAATGGTCCTTAAAACAGACTGGCTTTTAATACAGGTTCAGTTTACAATAAATTGACAACAATAGGGTATATCAAAAGTAGCCTCTAAACACAGGTGATCCTCTGCAATAAGTGGTTGTATGAGCAGGTTTGACCATGCAAAACTGAACTAAAATGATAATCTTTACTATGAATGCCCAATTATTAGTCAGCGTTAGGAAAATAATGAGGCCCATATTCATAAAAGTATCTACACTAACTTTAATATTATTTTATAATAATTTCAAATTCAAAATTGACTAATTGATGACAATGTTATGCAAAAATAAGTATCTGTTATTGGGACTTGCAAAATCATCATTTCTATCAGATTATCTGGTTTTATGGTAATTTTGAAAACTAGTTCACAATATCAATATGTAAGGTTTGATGGTTCTGATATAGATTACAATCTTGAATAAATTGCGTTAATTACGACAAACAGTACAACGCGACACAATTCACAGAATCGTTTGTAATTACAAACCGGTGTACTCTGTTGAGTGCCTACAGTGTGCTCCAATGCGATGACACCAGCTCGGAGTAATATCAATGCCTACAACAAAGAACCATCTATCCATTTAAAAGATAAAGTTCACACATGAGCGACACCTCGGACGGAGAACCGTTATAGCTCTCTCTGTTGAGTAATCAAGGATCTCCGCTTGGTATGTATTTGACATAATTTCCGCTGATAGTTTTGCCCGAATATTATAACATGTCGCTATCTCGCCAAATTTGTCAGAGCGGGAACGGATTGAAGATAGCATCTATGGTGCATTTGTGTAGATGCTTTAATGTGGGTTTGATGTTAACATGATTTTCCCGTTTCACACCTTTTGAAGGTGGATCCTAATTAGCTTACACGTACCGTGTATATGGTAATACTATGGCGACATGCACATTCTGGGCTTACTACGCCAGCCTTACTACGGCTCCACAGGGATCGAAGCAATTAATGGATGAAGAGTAATGACGTGTTTACAGCACACGTGTGGTCTATGACAACCAATGCGTGCGGGACATGTAGGTAAGCATGCATAGAGCATCGTTAGCTTGTAGTGTTACCTCAAATATGTCCTTAATGAAAAAGCAGCTAAAATTAAAAAGATTTTTTTTTTTTTTTCTTTAAATATATCTTGTTGATTTACATTTACATTATGCCAAAGACCTCCTGACCCATCTTATTAAGTTTATCGTTAATTTAGAAAACAAATCTGGATATGAGGCTTTAATAAGATATGTGTTTTTGAATTTTAAAGCATAATCATGTGGAATATAAAATAAAAAAAACATATAAAATGAAATAATCCTGCTGATTGTCTGAATGAATTATTTGTTATATGAATCCGAATCTTTTATAAATATTTAAACAGAAAAAAACAACAATACCAATTGCGTCAACACATAGGTATCAACCTTTACACAAACTACAGAAGGAAAACAGGAAATATTGAACCCAAAGAAAAGATGTTTTAAACCCCCGCAAAACCATTTTGCGATTTGAATGGCGGTGTACTTACGTCACTAACACACATGGAGAGACAAGTTTAAATGACACGTATTGATTCGGACGACGTATCGTAATATCAGCCATGTATTTTACATACTGTTACACTAAGACGAACCGATTGCCCTGTGCGATTCAATCACTAACACAGAACAGGACAACGCGAAGTGATATAATGGGATAAACACCAATCTGACTATGGCATTTCTGGCATCATTCCCGGGTACAAACTATAGTTGGACTGAGGACGTGATCTCGCAGTGTTGGTGAGATCACATTTATTACACACGGCTGATGCCGGCTGCTGCCGGTGCTGCTGGCTCGCTTGCTTCATGCCGACGGTTCGCGCCTATCGTACGCACATTTCTGATCGATCGACGAGGTTGGGGCTATGTGGATGCAGGAATTCGTATTAAATGGAATACCAATGCTTTTGAGGCAAGAATGGTGCATATGGAATTGTCGCGTGTGTTTTAATGTACCAACCAGCGTTTATGAATTTCCGCTGCCACATCGAATTTGGCCTTCCCGGGTTGACGGTATGCAAAATTTGATAGAGCTTACAAATTGCAGCAGCTCTGGTAGTGAGTTGGCCGCGAGATATGTCTCACTGATGGAATTGGCTTTGTTGAAAGGACACATGCAAGTGTGGCCTAATGCTAATTACAGCTTCTCATCTCTGTCTGCCCTGTCGTAACGAATCTAATATGTCTTTGCTTTTAGCTAATGTAAAAATCAATTAAGAGGCTTAAGATAAAAATTCGCCACCGAAAGTCGGTGGCCGCTGCACACATTCTCATGTGTGTTACTCAAGCGTTTTTGATAGAAAAATGAGCATAATTTTTAGTCTTTTCGTCAGAACTGAATTAATTATGATCATCTATCATTTAAAATGCATCGCTACTACGTAGAATGTATGATAAATTCACAATATTTCAATACCGTTATACAAGTGAACAATACAGCCAGAACAATGTAGTATTAAGTTGATATCGTCTACGCATTAAAGCTTAATCAATTATGTTATATATACATTGTATCTATATAATACAGACTGCAGTATGTCATCACGTTTTCATTCAATCATATACAACATACACATATTGAGATACCATTATCATATAGTCATTGATTTATAATATCATCACATAAAACGGTCAGTCTACCAACCTCACATCATATAGAAATAACACACAAACCTAGTCGCGTATGGCTCTATCAGACACAGCACAACACAATCAGTAGTCTACCACACAGAAATCAGTGAGAAATACCCGTAAACACAACATTCTGAATCAAAAGACAGAGAAGAAGATATGACGTCTTACCTCGTGCGTGGGGTGACCTGCCAGAGGAGAACAAAGACCGGAGACATAACCTTCAGAGCGACATTGATCTTCTCGAAGCCGATTGGTCGATATTGCCGTTATCAGAGTTATGGAATGAATTGGTTGCGGAAATCCTCCTCCTATAAAGCTGCTGTAATTGCAGGGACGATTCAGTAATGTATCCGCTGCCGGTCCCCGTCCTCCCGGCCTGCACCAGAGAAAGGAGGCAGATAGTCAAGGGCTTCATCTCTTTATTCAAATATGTTTATTCTCTTCAGATTAAATATCTCAAAAATAGTAAAATTGATTTTTTGCAAGTACTTTTCTGTATAGTTTTATACTAGAATTCAAAATGAGATTTCAACTAATAAATTTAACTAGAAATACAGAATTAGAGAACAACAGAAATATGCTATACTTTCTTTGCATTCCGAATATACCAATTCACGTGAAATATGTTGTATAACAAACATAACTACGGAATACCAGAGTGTTAACATGTTTATTCAAAATCAGTACTCAGCTTTGAATGAAAATCTGCAACAGTAACAACCGGGGCAACGGGTGGGGTGGGGTGGGGGGATCGATGTCAGATGATTTTGGTTTTGGAGAATATAGTGAAATTAAGTATCATTATTGTAACGTAATAAAATGGTCTCCAAGAAAAAATGTAGTAAAAAATGCATTTCTGCAACACACTTCTGATACATACATAGAACTGTTTATCGCGCTAGGATGTTAAAGGTAACAATGAGGTGACGTCATCAAGTCATGGTGAAAGAAACAAACAAGGGTATTCTTTAACGTTTTCTTAAATTTCTTTGTGGTATTTTGTTAATTTGCATTGTCTTGTGAATTATTTGATGACAACTCCTAATATTACATGTTGATGCAGTTTGTTTCTTCAACATGATACGCAATGGAGACACAAGATATCCTCGTTATTAGTTAATGATTTAGCTGAATAAATTATCGAATATGAATGTTAATATCTATACATAATGTGCTTGTATACGAAAAAAATGATTGTATACTTATTGGTATAATTAATTACAAAACAAATTGATACAATACTTATCTATTACACCAAATATCAATTTCGGCCAGAAATTACCATATTACGTTAAATATCTTTTACAGAAATACCTACAACAATTATCAATCGCATTAATTTTTCGATACATCACTAATCTTTTAAAGTTATTATATTTTTTACATGCTTTATATATAAGATCAATTATCTTCCGAATGACTTACCATTATATCAATTATTAATTACAGCTTTTATTTATTACAGCATTTATCTAATAGAGCAACATGTGAATAACAGCACTTCTCTATTTACATTACTTATTAATTACAACACTTGGTTCATATACCACCCCTATGTCGATACGGTTATGTCATTAAACTGCCAAATAACGATAGTTAAACGCTCCACATTTTTGTCTTTTATACAATAAATACTATACACAATATCGATTTGCTTTCTCGTACATCTTACGTAACATAGCGTTGTGTTATTCTGTTACCTGTTTATGATGAAGAGATAAGTGTTCAGGACCTACAGGAAGGACGTTTATGTAATGTTCAATTACCTGCAGCACGCGTACATATTACAACTTCAAAAGAATATAGATCAAGGTATGAATATTTTAATACTATTGTCTTCGTAACTAGTAATGTTTAATACATCTACCCGATTTGTTTTTTTAGTATCTTAGTATTAAACTCAAACTATGTCTATTTCTTACCATAATACTAGTTTCATAACTATAATGATATTTATGAATATAAATATTATATATTTAAGGTATGCATTCTGAAATATAATAAAATCTTTGAACATTTATCATCATACTGATGAGATATAGGTTCTTTATTACAATGATATCATTGGACATTTATTATAATAATGAGATGGCGTTTCTTGACTGTGATTATATCCATTATGTTGTCCCTGGCAAAACAGTATGAGACAAAAATTGTCAGTGATATCACGTGTGTTACGCATTAAAACGATTGATTAAACCGAACAGGTACGAAGCGCTATCACGGCAACAGCATCCAATATGTCGGTTCATTACGTACATTCATACTCAATCAATGATTCATCCAATCAATAATTAAAGTAGAAATCTGTTCCAAATTCATCAGCACGTGTCATAGTGGTAAACGTATTGATCACACCCAACTCGTTTACTAGGTAGTCCCTCAGCGCCTTGGTGTTATTAACATAATTCCCTTTTCACGTGTAACACAAGTATAGAATTAGACTTTAAACCAACTAATCACCTCTATATCACACCTATCAGATCTTACTTTAACTGACTTAAACTATTCCACGCAGGATTTGCCTCAAATGACCCAGCATGGAAAGCTCATGGCGTTGTGACTGGTATCGCTGGTAGTCATTAACCCGCCAATACCAATGTGAAATAACAGTTAAATGCACAATGGAGATAATTGGTGGGATCCGAGTAGAATGCATCATTAAGTCTATACAGGGGAAGACGGAAATGACATCTGTGCACAATCATTCCGATATCCAAATTTACAGCTTAGGCGATAATGACTATTTTCTCTCACGCTAATCCATTCCCGTTTCTTTATACCATTCTTCCATGCAATATGTTACTGAAATACAACACGCTTCTACCTTACCATCTATAAAGCAAACTGAAAAAGATCTGGTAATATTAATCTTTCCGAAACGATAATAGAAAAGAATCCTTCAATGATAATCCTCATTATTAAGAAACTAACAACCACACCTCTGCTATCCATAAAGTAAACTGATTTAAGTGAAAATGTTATCAACTATTGATAATAACGTTATATATATACCCATATACATATATATCAATGGATGGATATGTGAATGAGTGTGTGAACCAATCAATACTTGAATGAATCATTTATAAATAGTCATTCTACGTAGTAATGCTATTATATTCGCTCGCGTTGACCCATCAAAGCTATTTGTAATATAATGAAAATGATATTGGTTTGTACAGAGTCAGCGTTTCTTTTTAGCTTTAGGCCTCATGCGACGTCTGCCAGCTTTCAGAGTAGGAATATGTTGGAAGCTCCTCGCCCGTCAGGCATGGGCTGGTTCGCTACTTTATTGGGCCAGGATGCATCTCTCGTGTATCAGCTCTTTGTTTCAGAAAAGCCAGAAATCGATAGTCAGTTCTATCAAACAATTTAGATGTGACAGCTCCCTTTGGTTTTAAGAGCGGTGGGTCCTCTCCCACTTCTCCAACCTAGCTATCGCCACCATCTCTAGATAGGTGGCAAGACTCTCTCTCTCTCGGGACGCAGTGTAATTGTGTAATGTTAAGGTCGAAATCGTTATCTTGAGCTGAGTCAATGCTGCAGTATTCTGCAACTTTAAATTTGGTAATTATGTCAATATTGCATTATGATGTAACTAAACATGTCGTAATATTGTAACAAGAAATGCATTATAATAATGTAATGTACTAATGTAATCGGGCTGATCATTGAGCTCGTCCTTCGACTCATCATATTTCTCTGTTTGAGGTTTGAAAAACAATAGAAACTGGTTTATGAAAGTTTAGCCCGTGGGTTGATACATATTCCATGGAGTTTGCATTGAAGATATTGAAGCATATAAAGTCAACTACTGCCCATCTCTCGTCCGCTTCCATCAAGAATCAGAAGAGGAGAAGCTTATGTTCTTCAACATGCGTAAGCCTCAGGATAAACAGTAATGTATCACCAAACAGATTGTACTGAGTGTACAATCTAGACCTTCATTTCCCCCTACCACGTCATCGGTTCCGTGAAACAATAAACCTTGTCTGTCGCCATACTTCTCCCTGATCAGACGGGCTCTAATGATATTACATGGGCGACCTCTAGTGGCCAAAGATGTCTGCCGACTATAATCTCTTTCTTATGATGGCGCTTGTGCTTCTTGCAACTGGGGTCTCTTGAGGTCATCAGATGACACAATACATGCGATTCCCTCAAGAATGAAGGCTTCCTAGCAAAGCTGTTAAAATTAATCTCTGACAAGGGTTTATATTTGCAACGGAATGCTCACCTTCGCCTATTGATCAGATGCAGCCAGACTTACAATGACAGTAATTGGCCTTTGGAAGGATTCCCCAACAACTGGCAGTGTAGAAACCTAGCAGAATTAACTAAGGGTCCTTTGACTACCAATAAGCAGCTTGCTCTCGATTCCTCTCGTGGGGATCCGATATAATCTTTAATTTCCTCACTGCAGCATCTCAATTTGAATGTCTTTGTTTATTCATTAAGTATCCAGCATTGAATTCCTACCTAATCAATACACACACTCCATCACACGGTAGGACCGCACGGGCAGTGCAAGGTTCTGTCGAAACGGTCACTCCCAGTCGATAGCTCTATAAATAGAAGTCGATCTCTCGGCTCATTAAGAAGTCACATTTGATTTAAAGCCCTATTTGGAAATCCTACTGAAGGTAAAATTAATTTGGTATGACATGCGAAATTTGAATATCACACGATAAGTGTGAAGTTACCGAGCAGCTGGAATCATATTACATTTACGTATATGTTTGAGGGTGTAATATGTTTTTTAATAAATTTTAAGGGACTACTTTATGGTACCGGGTATATTTAAGAAGGTGATATTACGTCAGAAATAAAATTTGCTGACATAAGCACAATTACATTTGCCACGTACAAAAATATCTCAATACATCTAAATCTACACCATATATTGCTGAATCAGTTCCATTTCTTCCAACGTATACACGCACACACACATCACGGAAAAAATATAATTTGTACGAACGTCACCTATGCTGTCTCTATAAAAAGTGCTACCCAAAGTTTTCCGGGAAAAAATCAATCGAATATTGCAAATGGTGATATTTCTGTGAAGTTATTACGATTGAGATATTTTATGTACCGTACATTCGGACTGTACAGTTTAACGGAACTCGATAGACCGAATGTGGAGATTCTTACACTGCATTCCCGAAGCAGGAAGTAATTAAAGAAATGGAGATAAAATACTTGTAAACTGTATAACACGAAATATTAGCGAGTATCGGCTTGGTCCTTTCGCTGGTAATTTGTTTTACAGTTTGCGTGTTTCCGCGTGTCGTTTATTTGTGAAATAATAAAAGTAAGCATAGCAATATACCTTTTTTTAGTTAGAAATAGCAATAGCGTTTGGATTTAAATGAAATACGTAAGTTGTTCTTTTCGCTTTCTAAATATGTAAATTATATGCGTCTTCATTTACTTAAACGGATTGAACATTATCTATGGAACATGTAGTAAATGGCTCTTTCGTGCTCAACAATGGCGGTAGATGGTGTAATTATGACGGTAAACTTTCTCTCACAGCCAGTCGAAAACCATACTCGCAGCTCACGAAATCTGTAAGATACATTACAAACACTAATATCTGTTCATATAAATTGTTTCCAAATCAGTCGCAGTCAGTAAAATTCGACACCGAATTCAGACATTGAAGACAAGAACAATATTTGTCTCCTCTCTGTGACCAGACGTAATTTGTAGGATAGGGTTTCAAAATCTGATAATGATATGTAGACGGTATTTTGACTTAATACTTATAGGTGAGAATCTGACGGTGACATATTAGAAAGGTGAAATAGAACACTGTTTCCGCAGAACGATAGAGTCAGAGGATACGTCTTCAAACGAACGTATGATATAAAAACTGTTTTGGCTTATTAAAAAAACCTTCTAAATATATCGCATAACAATAAAAGTATACCCTTGACATTGCCTTGGTCGTCCTTATTATGTCTACCGTAGTGCACTAATTAGGACGCGTTCTATTGGCCAACATTACACTAACGATGTACGGACTGATTGACCTTTTGACCCACATTAGAAATAACGGGACACGTGCACACGTCCTTCGGGGAGGTTAATGCTCTAAGGCATGGCGACGGCAGATGGGGATAATTTGGAATTCTTAGAATGTGTTGGACCATACGGCTGTGACACATGGCTTATTTGTCCTAGCGTAATTGGTGGATGTCGACATGGACATAGATTATTTATAGATTTTCGGGAACATGCGATTTCTGAATCTGACAGACCAGGTATCCGAAATCTTACAACAGTATAAAATCTATTACTCATTACTTGGAATTTGAAGCTAAATTTGGATTTGAAATAAAAGGATATTAAAAGTACTATTTTATTTACTTACATGTTTTAAAAGGATGTTATTTCGACAAAATATCACATAGTACTGATCTGTATTAGAATATTTCATGAAGTACCAGTTTCAAGTTAGTTTATATTATTTTCAAAAACGAAATGGTGATGAAATGATTTGTATAACCACTTTGCAATATTGGAATATTAACGTTTTAGCATATCACCTAGGATGCGAAGACAATTTGTATAGCTAGCACAAATTGGATACCCTCTGTCTTTTGTTCTTCCGATGTTTTTGCTACCATTTCCTTCATTAAGCTGGTAGTCACGCATTTCTCGTGCATCATCTGCAGATCAATGAAGCTGTACTTGGCAAGGTCTAAAGCCGACAAAGGATAACTTTATGGATACACTTGTCTCCCACCAGTGGTGAAAAAGTCAATCCGCTCCAACGACACGAAAACACCAGCAACCGGCAATGCCCTGATGGACACGTTGCCATGGTAACGACTTCATTATGTTCACGTTTTTGTAGAAGAGACTAACTGGTCGACATATTGACCAAGCGATATTGACGTGCACAATTCTACTGGACACTATCTACCCACGCGTATTGACAATACACACATGGACGTCAAACGGGCTAGATGTCTAGAAGATATGCAAATATTAAGTCAGCTGCCAAAAACATAGCTGTAGTAATGTGTGTGTTATTTTAAATGCAGTTGTTGCAACTAAACGGATGCCAATTATATCAAGGATGGCGTAACAAATAGCAGACAGGATCAGCTAATCTAATATTGTCATGGTTTCTTCGACATTTGGATGATTTCTATGATAACAGATTTTTACATTTCCTAAGTGTTTATAAATGATCAGCATGTAGCAAAGTAAAATAAAAACCATATGGTTGTGTATGAATGTAAGTTGTTTTTACATTTTTCTAACACATTGGATTTATTTTATGTAAAATCTTGTAACCGTTCATCCATATTTTTACTGTCGAAATTATGATATGCTGAAAAAACACGCATATCGCAAAGAATTTGAAATGCTTATTGTCATTTGTTTTATTGCAAATCATACTTGGACTGCAGTATTCATCAATTATATTTAGTCAAACAAAATGATTTATCTTAGGACATCGGCTTGTGCTGAATGCTTTTGTACACAACACGTAATACTGTCCATTAACAATGCTTATAACACAAGATCAATTAATTATAAAACTTAATGCCCCAATCACATATTTGGAACGTTATAGCAAATGTTATATCCTACGAAACATTCTGTTGTTTAAAAAAAAGAAATATAATTATAGAAAGCAATTGTTAAGATTATAAGAAAGCGCCGTACACGTTGACAACTATACAAATTTCCATATTAGTTATTTATATTATAAGTGTTAATATTTTATCTGAATTGCTAGCTAATTGTGTGGAGTGGCTTATCACAAGACTGGATAGTTTCCGGAATCGAAACGCATGGCGAGTGATTACGCCCACCTGTAGGGATACGGCTTCCTTCAGTAGAGGTCCGGTAATTGTGTACGTGACCTTATTATGTACTAACATTGTTCACAGACAGACACAATTCAGGGCTCTAAGTGCACTTACTCCAAGGTATCATTTACTATATCTTTCAAAATATGCACTAATGCCTATTTACAGCCTATTTTGAACTGTTTAAAAAAAAGAGAGCTATGTTATATAGTAAATATATCAGAATAGAAAAAAACTAATATGACCTTTTGTGACATTTTTTATTCAACAAGAAATTATTGATGGTGTTTTTTTCTCTGAAATGTATCCTTAATTGTTTTATGCTTTTGATTTTTATCGTCATGTGTTTTTGACTGATATGGTATATGATATTTGTATTGAAAATCCAGATAGCTTATTTATATTAATTTTATATAATTTAATCTTGCTTGTAACAAGCATTTACATTGGCTTAAAAAAATATGTTATCAGCCCATAACGTAAAAAAATGACGTCGCCGTTTGTAACGTCGCTTTTGATTGGCTGATACAGCGGCGTAATAATTTCTAA
>JAUMHH010108309.1:0-21460 GCA_032359455.1 Chlamys rubida
GATTTTGCCTAAAACCTGACATGATATAGGCTGACATCTTAATTATTCAGTAACAATTCTGTTACTTAACTTTAATTAGTATCTAGCTCTGTTTTGACTTCCTTCCCTGACATGCTTGTTCTGATATCTTTCTTTATCTTTTCTTTTCTTCTTTCTCATTTTTGTTTTCTTACCAGCACACTAGCTAGCCCATACATCCTCCCAGTCAATTTATTATCCAATACGGGCATTTGTGACTGTCATCAAACAAGGAACTTGCTGGGTTTCTTTTAAAGTTATACGAGGTAAGATTACTGTACATCGTGATTCTACAATCAATAAGGAAAAGTAGATAATTAATCTACATTCATTATATATATTTTTGCTTATTTTTTGTAAATATCAGCATGCAGTTGAACGACAAAATAAATAAACAACGTATTTCATACTGAAATATCAGCAATTTTGTTGCCTGTTTCGAATTCATTTATAACCGATTTGACAATATCATAATTTGGCCTCGAATATAAGTAATTTGAAAAATAAAATATCCAAATCATGTTAATGTTTCAACCAGATATTTCAAATAACAAATGTCGTTCAAGCATTGGTAGTTAGCCGAAAATTGTTTAAAGCATGTGCTGAGATAAAGGACTGCACTACCGGATGCATTCTAAAATGCCTTTAAACAAGTCCACGAGACTTTTTTATATAAATATACATGTATAGAAACATCAAAAAAATCCTTGAAGTTCTGTTTTACAATATAAAGATCCGGAAAATATATACTTTCAATTCTATCTTGAGAGTGCAGCCACCTTAGGAACTAAGTTATGCTCTTGTCATTTTAAGAAATAAAGAAACCTGGAGAAATGCATAAGCTTCCTGTTTCATTAAAAATGTCCGCCTTAAGTATACCAAAGGACACACTGAGGAAGAAAAAACTCATCAGTATCATATCATTTGTTTATTCTTCCTTATTATTTACATATATAAAAATAAATAATTTATCTAGAGAGTCAAATCACATTAGGCTGCGATATTTTTTTTTCCTGTTCATGTTTTTTCTCTGTACTTATACAAAGATAATTATAAGTTATGGTCCTTTAAAGGAAACATTTTGTAATATTCCCCAATCATGTTACAGTAAATTAAAGTACAGGGTATATTTGCAACAAATGTGACTGTTACATGTAACAAAATGGATAATTTTCCTCTTTTACCAGATGTCCATGATAAAAAATATAAAGATAGTTCATTCATAAATAATATTTGATATGGGAAATTGGCATTGAAACATTGAAAATATTTGTTTAAAATACAAAGAGCAAAGAGCGCCAGGTCTCACTACCTTAAGATGGACAAAACTGAACGAAATATAGCCATAGGTTGCAATTTTAAATCGACTGCTCAGTATCTAGCTATTGTACATGTATACATGTACTTTACATGTATACATGAACTTGATATAAAGGTTATTTAATTTCAAGAACGTTTGTTTAGATTCTTTAAAACTCTATATCATTTTCATATATTAATATACTCGAAAAATAAACTCCCTGTTGAATGAAGATGATTGCCCACCGCAGTCGTTTAATAATCTTATTAAAAATGTCCTGTAAACATAACATAATAAGCAACTCCTTACAAATATCTTTGTGTAACAACACCCCTGCAGGTCAGGGATGGATCGAGAAAAAGACTACACCTAGGCCTGCTGTTACCCAATGCATGTATCATAAGAGGCGACTAATGTGTGAACTTCCTGCAGAATTGGGGACTCGCTTCTGTGCCTTATATTTGGGGACATAGAAGCGACCAAAATAAATGCTGCACTCATTGCAATATTTTGGATCTTTATATTTCTCTCCATTTTTACTTACTCGGTACCTTTTATTTTTTGACAATACCTCACTTTTGGCCTTGATGTTGAGCGTTCGCCCAGGTGAGAAAGGCAATGGGTTCTGTTCCCAGGCCGGGATATACCATGCAAGTCCATCAAAATGGTAGTTGTTATTCCCTGCTTAACGTTCAGCATTTAGGGTAATGGCAATGACTGGTTCATCCGTTGTCAGTACAATGTGACCGGGAGGAATGCTACGCTGGGTGCCTTCGGCATGGTATTTCAGTGAATTAGCACTATAAAGCCGGCATCAGACCGTGCTATTTCAAGGAGGCAAATACACCAACAACTTAAGGTATTTCATACAGGCTCATGTCAGTGTATATAATGTGATGGGCTCATAACTTTTCCTCAAAATGAAAAAAAAAATATCTACTTGCAAATTATCATCGCCATATGCGTCGTAGTTATTTAGAAGAAGTTTTCAAAGCTTTTAACACATTTGGCTCCTGTGACTTTCAACATATGTAAAGGTCATTCAGTTGAGGAAACTTATATTAGTAGCACTACATCCCAGGTAACAACTGGGGAAATATCATCAACCTGGGTCTCTTGGTTATTCAGAAGTTGTTTAAAGATATTTACATATTTCACGATTGTTGCCTTGAAAGTAGGTCAAGGGCATTTATTTGCGGAAAATTTATAGCACTCCTTCTCAGGTACATACTTGCCAAATATTTTCTCTAGGCCTCTTGGTTATTAAGAAGCTGTTTATACATATACATATTTGACCCCTGTGACCTTGAAAGCAGGTGAAGATAATTTATTTGAGGAAACTTTATAGCACTCCAATTCAGGTACCTACTGGCAAAATATCATGACCCTAGGTTCTCAAGTTCTTAAGAGGAAGTCGTTTAAAGAAAAAGTTGACGGACGATGGATGACAGACAACACACCATACAATAAAGCTGAACTGGCACTTCGTGCCAGATGAGCTAAAAAAAAAGGACTCAAACTATGACTTTTCAATAATTAATTTTTTTAATAAAAGTAAACATAACACTTTGAACACTTGTCTCGGACATGTTACACACTCTCACTCATATTCCACTGTCTCCCACAGCCCTTCCTATCATAACCACTTCACTACCGGTGTATCTCATCCATTGCACATTTCTCACACAAATTTACACAAACGTAATTTTCTTATATTTTCTTATCAGTATTTCATTTACCCTAAAATCTCAACAAGTCACAGTTTGACTGTGTTTTTTTTTAGAAAGAAATGAAAAAAAAAATGAAGGTCATATTTCCGAATTACAAGCTGCCTATGTTAAATCAAGACAAGTATTAGCTATTTAAGGGTACACAGACATAGACAATTTAAAATGTACGGAAATAAAATAAAAACAAAAACATCAAACACATTGAACTCTAGTTATCATGCAAAACTCTGGTAATCATACAAAGTACCATATTTCTGGCCCATGAAAATGATAACCCTGTCAGAGCCAATATGGCAAGTCATCCTTCAGATTTTAAATTTGTGATATTTTCTATAAATTACCTCTCAGTCAAATTATTTCTATGAAAAGTGAAATGGAAAGAAATAAACTACAGCATCAACACAAAGAGACCAAATCGGAACTCAAAATCTGCTTGTTTAGATTGTTATATAACAAATGCACTGGTATATGACAGTAATTTTTATCAAAACTTTTGTTACACATTCATACTCTTAATTATAATTGGAAGATAATTCTTTAACTTTGAACTGACGACACTTATTTTTATCAAAACTGAATATTTAAAGTATTGGACCTAAACAACAACAAATTGCATAGCACCTATAAGGCATGTACCTGTTATACAGGAAATTACAAAATTACAATGTCACATGAAATTCGTTTTGTTTTGATAGATCTCTACTCTCTATTTTATTGATTTTTTTTTTAAATTTTACCATTTAATTTCATGTTAAGTATATTTTTCATGTGGATTTGTTCTGAAAGTGAAAGTAAGATACATACACAACAAAAATCAGCAAGCACAAATACGATTACATCCGACTTAAATCCCATATAATTGTGGCACTAATAGGCAGCACAGCATGAAGATCTGTAAACTTTCCCCCATATCATCTGTAATTCTGCCAATGTTAACTCATTCATCCCTGAAAATGCATAATGAACTATTCCAATCTTTGAATTGGAAGAGTTCAAATGTGTCTCCAGGGGTAAATGAGTTAAACATAAACCATTCAATTACATGACACCAAACCTTTATGTATTTCAACAACAAATGGATTAAATGTTCTACTTCTATAGCTTTATGACTTTATTAAATCATCCTGAAATATTACAAGATACTTATAACATTTTATTGTCAGATATTTTGATATTTGGAACAGTTTGTTATCATTATAATTGTTAAAGACTAATGCTTATAACAGAACTGAACAAGAAACTTCTGATAAGGATCCTGACCCCACTGCACTGTGGTTTTTCTCACATAAAGTATAACCTCCCCTCGGTTACAGCAACAGTATAACAATTTGAGATCCACATGTGGTTTTTATTTTCAAAAATAGTTGTAAAAAAATAATAAAAGCTAAAGCCATGACAGAAAATAGGTTTTCGATACAAGATTTTAGTTTTTTGGGCAGTGGTACGGGGATCCTTAAGGCTGAGGTTTCCCGATTGTTTATAACCCATCAAGTGCTGTTGCAATGACACACCCTTTTCATGAAAAGGAGATATTCCTTATCTTTACAGGGGTACTTTTAAAGACTGAAAATATGAAAATAATCATATTTATGAAATATATTTGATATTTAACAGAAAACCTTAGAGTTGTTTACTGGTTATGACTTTTTCTGAATGGTAGGATTTCTGTCAGAAATATTACCCTTCATGGTACATTTTCCCAGACACATTCATTTCTGTCTTCATTGCAGTGAAATTATCACTTTTTACATCATTTTGGTCATACTGATAATTCCTCACACATCGATCACTGGTAACAAAAATAACATTAATGAAATGCATTCAATATGTTTTTGCCTATTAAAGGTGGGCATCAACATTTTTCACCAAGCATTTATAAAATGTTTGCGTAAGATTATTTTTCTCTACCGACACAAACCTTTGAGTTTCAGTTGAATGATGAAAATAGTGATATGGCTAAAATTGCATTGTCGTTCCTCGTGGTGAATGAGTTAATATAGAAGTAAATCAACGAGTGATATAAAGTTGCACCATGAAAATATATAAACTATTTCCAGTTGTAAGAAATGTTTTGATGTGGTTTTCATCCTTCAATAATAATGAGTAAAAGATGCAATGCTACACATCTTTGCCCAAAATACATCAACTATGAAAACTCAAAATAGATGACAGTCTTATAACTCTGGTAAATCATCCTCATCGCCAATGTCCATCCTATCATCAGCTGGTGAATCAGACACATCCTTCCTATTCACATCGATTGTCACTGTTTTAACTTTTGCTTGCAGTTTCACCGACTCTTCCTCCTCGGACTGAGCATCTTCCTCCTCAGAATCTTCCTCTTCCTCCTCCTCTGTTTCAGAAGCCTGATCAGTCTGACTTGCATCTACTGTCTCAATCTTCATATCTGCTGGAGACTTACGGAAATTCCCAGGGCACTCGAAAAGAGTTCTCTGTAAAACGGGAAGGTGAAACATCATATTACAGCACTTTTATTATTCGATCCCCACTCTACACTACAAACACCTTTGAAACCAAACTCGAGTTTAGGAATGAAAGACAGGGTTTATGAATTTGTCATTGCATTAATAACTTGTTTAATTCTATATTAATTTTGATGTTCAAATAGTGATTACATGATAAGTCTGGTACTATTTGTAGTATATTTTTTTTTTTTTTTTTTCACTTTGAAAATTACCCATTTATGAAACAAGCCATTCGGATTGATATGTACATGTCTCGCCTATGCCCTGCTTTGACCATCAATGCACATATCAGAGAAACTACCTTAAATGCAAAAACTTCATGTTGATGGAGATGCTGACAAAGCCAATGGACCATGAAAGGTAGCTAGGCTGCATCAAGCATTGGATGCATGGGTTGAGATGTACTACCTAAGATGCATCTACGGTTGTCCAAGTTTGGTTGGTCTCTAGCACTTATACTTTCAGTGATACTAACTTAAACACAAAAACGTAATGCTGATGCCGCCGTCACTGGAAAAGCAACACCACCTAAGTCTCGCTTTCACTTCGTGGCGGTGAGACAAAAACTACTGTGAATTAAAATATTTCACTACACATGTCCTTTAGCATCACATGAACAGATGTTTATTTATGAAGTAATATATGTTTCTGTCTTCTGTCATATCATCAAAAAATTATTTTAGGAAAAAAAAGACGTTTTACAGATATCGGTACAGCAGTAAATGTTAGTTTTACCTGCTTGCTGCCAATACTGCGGAGTACTAAAGTCCACTTGCTTGTTATTCTTATCATCATGTCTTTTATCTGAAACGGAAAACACAAATAATTTAAGTGCTTAAATCAACTGGTTACGCCCCCTTTAACAAATAGCTCAGACCTGAGCAAGCTACTACTGGTTATTCATGACGTATATATAAATATAGGGAATCATTTATTCCTCATTTCAAACTGACATTTTTTTATCAATCAAATGAAAAATTTAAAAAGCTGCAGCAGATGAAGAAATATCCATGTTTCCAACAATAAAACCTACATTAACTAAATACTTTACATTGCCCAGGCAAGAACATATCAAACCTCTCCAAAGGGAAGGAAATACTTTTGCTTCATAGCATGTCTCAACTTATAGAGATTTTATGAATGATTTCTCAGAAACGTTTGTTTTTGTTTTCCCAGTAGACAACAGATGTAAAATGTCCAAATAAATTGCTTCTGATCCATTAATAATTCATTAGAAGTGCCTCCTATCTCTCCTAGATACTATTCTGGAATATATCAAAATATCCAAGTTACACAAATGACTTGTGGCCAGAGAATGGATGATAAAGCTAGTAGGTCAAATGGCTATGTGAACACATGAATATAAGGATATGACAATATTAACATTGCTGTAATCATAGGCGTTAACCTCTGATACCTCCAATGAGGGAGATCTCCCTAAATTCCACATTTCCAATGAGGGAGAAAGTATGTGAAAGACGACTGAAACTGCTTTGCTCAATTTATCTTTCCCTTTTTATGTATCAAAATAACTCCAAAAAGCATTCATTTGATTCAGACACACCTGTTATTCTCATTACACACGCCCTGCAGTAACTAGGAGATCATTTGACCACAGGATGTAGATTTCGAGTTTGTGTAAGCTTAGACTTGAATGAGGGACCTTCGGGGGAGAATGGTAAATTTCCGTCCAAATGAGGGAATCTCCCTCCTTATGAGGGAGGTTTGACAGCTATGTGTAATAGAGAAATGATGTAGCGACCGAACACTTACTCTCGTCTTGTCTAACATCTGGACATTGTCTCTCACTTCACCTGTCAGTTTCTTCATCTGTTCTGTAATGTACTCCAAGTCATCCTGTGTTGAAAATTAAAATCACTTTATCTTTTTGTATGATTAGTCAGTATGCATATCTATGCTATTTTTTGACACCTCCTGTGGATGATGCAGATATATTTCAAATTTTATAGTGACATCTGTAAAAGTTTAAATTTTTTAAGCCGAGACAATATTTACCTGGAAATTTTGCACTTACGTACTACATCATCAAGACATCTTCATTGCAATTATTTGACCCTTGTCCTTCAGGTAAAAGTTACAGTGACATAATTTCTAAGTGCAATGCACACTTTATGTGCGTGATGCAGGTATACTTCAATTTTCATCAAGATAATTTTAACAGTGTAAAATTAAGATATGGCCGAGATAGGGTTTCAATTAAAGTAACAAAAAGAATATAATTTTCCTGCGTTTCGTAGTGTAGCAGGAAACATTTGTCTGTTCAGGTTTGACCAGACACGTGTACAGGTACTCATGAATATTCATGAGTTGTTTGTCGGGTGCAAGAGATATTCGGGCCAAGTACTAGGGAGTAGTGAACAGGTGTATAGAGTGGGCATTCTAGCCTCGGAGCTCACAGCATACGGTCAGGATGGAGCACAGGGAAATAACGCTTTGGTTAAGGACACAGTGAAAGAAGCTCAGTCAGGTCTTCTAGATAAGTCAAGCGAGTTGGTGTCTAGCAAGCTAAACAGTTTTCAAAGTCAGATTTCGGAGACCCAGAGGGCGCTTAGTGACGTGCAAGTCGCAAAGATTGAGCTTATCATGACCGAAAAGTACAAATTTCACAAGAAAGGCAATGAGGAGCAACATAAAGTAAATGCCAAGGTTGGACAAACGACGAGAGAGGCGGAGGCTCCATTACGAGAGAACATGAAAGACGAGGCCCTGGAGAAGATTAGCCAAGGTATTCAACTTTTAGAGCACAGACAGAAAATGATTAAGTTGGCGGACAGCTCAGAGCTAGGTTGGAGAACCGTTGCAGAGTATGAAACAAGTAATTAAGCAGATGACTCGGACGACGAGAAACGGATGATTAAAGCGGAGAACAGGGCGCAACGGAAAGCGAAGATGAGGACAAGGGGCGTTTATTGAGGACGTGCCGTACGAACGCACCCATATGTACCGGAAACGACAGCTGTGTCAGCCACAGACAACACGAGGGTCGGAAAGGCGGTCAGACTTCCAGGAACATGCTTCAGCTGTGGCAAAACAGGGCACTGGAGATTTGAGTGCAGGGAGGCTCAGAGGAGGCCGGATGACAGAAATGATAAGATGAGTATTGATACTAATGAATGTAATGTTGGTTTTGAAAGCATGCATAGTGAACGGGCACAGAACGAAGGTGAGTTTGTTTCAAACGAAAATATTATTATTTCGCCAGTGGGCCGGCTAAAAGGTGCCTATGATAAATGGGTAGAGATCAGAGCAAATCAGGCTGTGTTAAGTATAATAAAAGACGGGTACAGAGTACCTTTTTACACTCTTCCAGAGACAGCAGATATATAGCGAACAATAAATCTGTCAGAGACAACAGAAATTTTGTTGAGGAGGAGATTGGTAAGTTGATGAGTAAAGGGTGCATATCAGAGACAGCTGAGAAACCGGTAGTAATAAATCCCCTGACGGTGGCTGATAGAAATGGCAAATTAAGGTTGGTATTGGATTGTAGACATATCAATCCACACTATATAAGCTTAAATTAAAATATGAAGACAGCAAAATAGCTAAGGAGACCTTCGAAGAAGGTGATTACATTTTTGGCTTCCACTTAAAATCAGCATATCATCAAATGAAATATTTGAGGACCACAAGACCTACATAGGTATTGCTTGGGAGTTTGAAGAGAAAAGAAGGTATTTTCATTTTAATGTTTTGCCTTTTGGTATCTCAACAGCAGGGTATGTGTTCACAAAGGTGACAAGGTCATTGATCAAATATTGGAGAACTCAGGGAGAGAACATCATCATGTTTTTAGATGATGGTATAAGTGGCTTTAGCGATGAACATAAAGCAAACGAGTTGAGCTTGAGAGTTCAAAAAGATCTAAGTGAACTAGGTTTTTTGGTAGCAGAGGAAAAGTGTAGTTGGACAGCACAGAGGTGTCTGATATGGCTAGGACTTGGATGGCAGATGGACGAAGGTAAGGTGTACATAACCGAGCACAAATTACTCAGTAGTATTGAGCGATTACGAGAGAAGTTGGGCAAAACTGACATAGTCTCTGTTAGGGAGATGGCCAGTGTGGCAGGGCTGATCATTTCCATGCAGCCAGGAGTCGGTATATATATATGTTGGTTCAATTGAAGACCAGGGCAATTAAATGTACAGGTGTATTAACGCAAGAACTAGTTGGAATGCACCAGTAGTAGTTACAGAGGAGGCTAAGCTAGAGATGGCTTTTTGGGTAAAGTATGTCACAGAATTGAATGAAGTAAAGCTCAAGAATGAGGTTGAATATGCATATACAGTATATGCAGACACTTAAAGTGAAGGCTATGGTGGATATGTAGAACAGAGAGAGAACTCTGAGGTGTTGGACACCTGGTCAGGAGTTGAAAAGAGTAAAAGCTCTACATGGAGAGAACTCGAGACTGTAAAAAGAGTATTACGGTCTACAGAGACATGTATGGAAGGACAAAGTGTACAGTGGTACACAGACAACAGAAATGTGGTTAGTATTATAGAGAAGGGTAGCAAAACGCCAGAGCTGCAAGATATAGCAGAAAGTATTCATGATGCATGTCGGAGAAATGTAATCAGTATATATAGACGCTGTGTGGATTTCTAGAAATAGTAATGAGAAAGCAGATCACGTTAGCAGGTGCAGGGATAGTGATGATTGGTGTATAGAGGAATGTGTGTACAGAGAGTTACACACAGATTGGGGTAAGCATTCTGTTGACAGGTTTGCTAGTAATTTAAATGCAAAGTGTAAGGAGTTTCATTCCAGATGGTGGACGCCAGGCACAGGTGGTGTTGATGCTTTTCAACAGGCATGGGGCCACGGGACCAACTGGTGGGTGCCTCCACCTAGATTAATAAGTAAGACAGTGTGCAAAATTGTCAAAGAGAAAGCTAAAGGAACTTTGATCATTCCAATGTGGAAATCGGCTCCTTTTTGGCCAAAGGTGCATAAAAATGGAAAGTTCATGTCATTTGTCATAGATTCGAGAATATACGGATCTTGCATTGTAAAGAAAGGCAATGGCAACAATGGTATTTTTGGAAATCGAAAATCAAAATTTAAGATGGTCGCCCTTCAGATTATAGCATAATGTATATGTTTGTTACAGGCTTAGGTCTGAGAGGCACACTGGAAGAGGAGGTGAAGATGGCTGGAGTGGTGACTAAGAATCTGGACAAACTAACGTCCAAAATGTTCAGACATTTGTTGAAATCTAGGAGTGATTCTACGAACAAAAAGTATTTTGGTGCTTTTCAAAGGTGGGAACAGTCCATTAACCGTGAAGGGGGAAGTGCCTTACCAGCTGAACCCATTCATGTTGCTTTATATATTACAAAGCTGATAGAGCAGAACAAATCCGTGAGTGTGATTCAGTCGGCATTATAGGTATAAAGTGGGCCCACAGCGTTCGTGGTTTGAATGATCCTACAGACAACCGTTTTGTTTTGACTTTATTCGAATCGGCCAAAAGACAAAACGTTGCCTGTGAAAAAGAAAGACATTGTAACTTCAGAGCAAATTGTTCGTTTATGTGAAAAGTATGATAGTACAAAAGATGTGATGATTCTGAGAGATTTGTCTATGATTGTGTTATGTTTTTCTGGATTTTTGAGGTTTGACGAAGTCAGTTCTTTAAAATGTGTAGACGTTACTTTTGGAGATTTTTTTTTGACATTGTATATATCTAAGAGCAAGACTGACCAATATAGGCAGGGAAATAGAGTTCTTATTTCACAAGGAAAGACAGCTGCTTGTCCTATTAAGATAGTGAGGAGGTACATTTTGGAGTCGTAGGTTAATTTAGAATCCAAGTCTTTTTTGTTTAGGCCTGTTTATAGGTCGGGGAATAAGTGTGCACTTATTTACAAAGAGAAGCCTATTTCATATACCAGAGCAAGGGAGACAATCGTCGCAAGATTGAAAGAGGTTTGTGGGGATGTCAATTTGGGTTTACATTCTCTGAGGTCAGGAGGGGGGGCTTCTATGGCAGCCAGATCCTCGGTAAATGAAAGATGCTGGAAAAGGCATGGTCGCTGGAAGGGTGATATAACCAAGGATGGATATGTGGAGGATACGATAGAACATAGACTAGAAGTATCTAAGAAGCTTAGGTTGTAGTTTTTATGGGATATTTCGCTCGCGTATCATTTTTTATTTTTATTTTCTATCGAGGCCGTCAGTAAGCAGGCTCATCCTATTTCATAATTGTGTTATTTATTGTGTCTAGATAGGCAGACATGAGGTAGCTATAGGGCTACTGTCCAGTATAGGACAGATTATAATTTTCCTGTGTTTCGTAGTGTAGCAGGAAACATTTGTCTGTTCAGGTTTAACCAGACACGTGTACAGGTACTCATGAATATCGTTTGAATATTGTTTGTCGGGTGCACGAGATATTCGGGCCAAGTATTAGGGAGTTGTGAACAGGTGTATAGTGTGGGCATTCTAGCCTCAGAACTCACAGCATATGGTCAATTTTGATTTCAAAATTTTGAATATTTTGTATTTTAGAAAAGATCAGATGTAACGACAGCAGTTTTAGAGAAAATTTTTGTTTTTGTGTCTTGATTGACAGATCATTGGAGATATTGTAAGCGTGAAGCAAACAAATGTTGTACATTTCATTATACCTGTAATTTATATATTACATTAGCTAAGTGTTTAGCGTCATAAGGTTTTCCAGAGTTTTTGCCTTATCAGTTTTATCTCTGGTTTTTAGCCCAGGACGTGAGAACACATGGATTGTTGGCATTGCAAATGAGTGAGAGGGTTGTTGTATACATATATTGTTGACTCTCGTACATGTGAAGATGGTGAATGAATAAACGCCGCTCCATCGAGGCCTTCAGTGAGCAGGCTCATCCTATTTCATAGTTGTGTTATTTAGTGTGTCTAGATAGGCAGACAGGTAGAGCTACTGTCAGTATAGGACAGACCAGGTAATAATGACTGTGAAACAATGTCAGTGTAAATTGAAGCATATTTGGTAGACAACCCTTGCTAGGTAGAATACTTGACATATCCGTCCATAAAACAATGGTGCTGATGACCTTAGTAAATGAACACGTAAACACCCCGAAAAGTTAGCTTTTGGTTGGTAGTTAAACATTTAGTATGAAACATATTATTTCAGCTATTTTTGATATACATTTCATTTTATTATATTTTTTAAATTTTATTTATGAATTTATTTATTAACTTTATCAACAGTTTGGTATTTGGTTACAATGAAAATTAACACTAATCAAAGCATAAAACTAAAAGTTCAGACATCGGTAGTTCACATTTACAGAAGAATATTATTAGAAATTATGAAATATTAATTGTTTCTAAATCAAAAATGTTTGTTTTACATTCTGCACATCATTGAAGAAGTCACATCATATTAGAATTATTTACTAAAACTTGTGAAGGAAAATATCATCTGTTTGTACTCTATTTAATCGTTTTGTCAATTTTATTCGAAATACAATAACCACTAGACAAAACAGATGGATATAACAATGTTCAATATACCCTCCCATTCGTTTATGATATTTTAAAAATATCATTAAACCTTTCTAACTATTGAAAAGATTACGGTAATTCATCTTTTATACTTAACTGTTCGTCTTATTTAGTTAATTCTAGTACGTGAACATTCCCTGAAACATGTAAATAATGAAAGAACGTTCATTGACTTGTAAGTTAGTACTAGGTAATGAACCGGGAGTGGTTAGGATCTTATTCATACTGATACATACACATACTACATTACACATACGTATATAAGGCTGATTTTTGTCTATCTTTATTCGTGCAAAATAAAACATGTTTAAATCATGTTACAAAAAGAATAATATTTCTATGGATTTTGAGTAGCCAACCATGGATCCCTGAGCCAACTTAATTATAAGGCGGATAGTAGAATGTCATTTTGCGACTTTCAGTCTAAGTGTGTGCTATCAAAATTAAACATAAGCGTTGGTGACATAATTCTTTAAAATAGATATGACTAAAGCGGCGTTAATATTTCAGTATTACGCCATAGGACAGAGAATAAGAGGATTATTCCGAAGTATTAGCGTCTGTCACTTCAGTAAATTCGAGAGCAGTGCTGTTAATGTTCAATGCCTCTATATATTGACCTATATATTATATATATGGATATATTAAACTATGATCACAAGCTGCTATGTATAAATACATTGGCATCCGCCATTTTGTTTGGCAGGTATAAACAAGCACTTCATTTCTTCTCTTTACTACAACCGTCTATCTTTGATGAGTACAGACTTAGATCAAAGTAGTGGGAGGGAGGGGGTGTCTATGTGTTCGTATCTCAAGGTGTTGACAATCATTGAATACTAAGTAAGATTGATCTTAAAAACATCTTATTTGTGAAAATATTTGCATTATTTATAGACTTGTAAACGGGTATGGAGTAGGAATATAGCGGTTCACTCTAAAACTCGCCTTAAATATCAACCTCACATGCTACAGCACGGTTTAACATTCCTTACTTGTATTTTGATCATAATAAACAATTTATCTAGGACAGGCAAGAAAACAGTAGCTTACCTGGATTTTAGTAATATTCCAGGTAGATCGACACGTCAATACTTAGCTGCTGGTATTACCGTGTTCACCAACTGTGTTAAACGACAATGATCTCCACACACGCTGCGCTATCCTCGACATTACCTCAGACACTGGCTATGTATACCTGTTACTGTGAATAACATACAGTGTGTGCACAATGTGATCATATTACAGTGTTTTTGTTGTAATGGCAGGTTGAGCCATAGTGCCATTGATATAATCCTTAACAGGGCTAAGATTTGTTAGCTTTAAATAAATATTATCTTTGTTTATCATTAACTTAAACAATCGTCTTTTACAACGATCGACTTGAATTTCTTTGTTTTTGTACTTAA
Organism: Chlamys rubida; assembly: GCA_032359455.1. Classification (NCBI taxonomy): domain Eukaryota; kingdom Metazoa; phylum Mollusca; class Bivalvia; order Pectinida; family Pectinidae; genus Chlamys; species Chlamys rubida. Next base: position 14,478 of record JAUMHH010108309.1, read on the forward strand.
TACCGGTCACACAGAAACTTTTTTAATATCTTTATACACATATATATGATACAAAGTAATAGGTTTTAACAATATCTTAACGAAGTAGCATAGCGAAGTAATCGTGATATATTGTCAGGTTAAGATAACCATACTTGGTGACATACTGCCCATGTTTGTAAAGGATTTTAACATTCGAATGTGAGTGACCTCACTAACACTAAACATTAAAACGTTACCTAAACTTTAACGAACTCGCCTCACTGGCAAACTTTTTGTTTATTATTTACAAAAAAGACTGGAAGTTCACCGGTGGACGTTGAAAGATAAAGGTAACAAAACATAAATGCTTTTAAATGAATAACTCCTCAGGACTGTGGAAATGTCATCGACAGAATAGACCTGGTAAAACTCGGGGGGGAAATCACTTCTACTGATACACTTCTTCAAAACAACTGTGAGAATTTGTCATGTAAACAGATCGATCAAAACAACACCTTTACATGTTGACAAACACGTACACTCTCTTTATCACAAACTGAAGCAGGAATCTCGAGATGTACAGCAAACAACATAACAACGTTACAGGAATAAAAGGCAACACCTAAGCAAGGTTCTCGCATAGAAACCAACGAAGCGGAACAAGCCCTCCTTCAAACCTAACCTAAATAGGTACCTACTGCCACATTCGCTACAAATGAAAATCATCATCATCATCACCTTGAACTAGCCATCGGGGAAATTGCCGCCTTAGGTTAAAGTAAAGATTCAAATGATCAGTATGTGTCAGTCAGGACATCTGGTGGTCAGAAACTATCCTCTACATTACAAAATGCAGAACCCCCAAAAAGGTCTGTGGCTATGTATGTGGATGTCTTCAGCTGATATTGGTTTTATATCCCCTACTACTGATGGTCAAGTGTGGACCAAGATCTTGGAGCTATTATTAAGACGACTAACAAACAGGTACAGCACCAAGGAGACACCCATGTAATAAGTAAAATAATAATATACAACATTTATATAGCGCCCTATTTGATTTGTAAAATTACTCTTAAGCGCTTTACAACATATGAATAATATATATATAGTATTAGATATAATTGATAAACATAAAAAGCATACAAATCACAATTATACATTAAGTAAGACGATAACTATCTCAATATATATATAAATGAATATATAAAGGGTGGTGTGTACATGACGTCTGTGCAAAGAACCTAAAATGCAGACCTGAAGAGATGGGTCTTTATATCCTTCTTGAATTTGACCAGAGTCTTTGGCTTGGTGAAAATGCATATTCGTTACTGCCAGTTACCATTTCATTGTGGATATGGCCAAGCACATCTCCATATTTACCACACAAGGTCAAATGCTGCTCTCTTAAAGGGCTGCCATAGACAGGAAAGCCATTAGTGTGGTCATTCACAATGTCGCAGCTGATAGGAATGATAAATATGATGATGGTAATAAGAAAAGGCATGTAATTGTCATGGACACTGATTAAGAAACAGTTTGTCTATAGTGGTGAAATACTCAGTGTGTGTACTTACATTCATCACATAATGGAGCTGAATCATTTAATCCGAATGGTGTTGCGTCTGACAGGCTGACAACTCACATAAGAGACTGGTGAGATTCTCAGTGGCATACACTCCGACACAGAATAAACAATAAAGGCTGTAGCTGTGGACATGGAGGATTTCCTTTGGGTATTGTATGATTGGAAGAATATGAATGTGTAAGTACTACAGTGTTGTAGCAATGTGTTATTCCCGTGACAAAACTGGTATACATAGTTTCCATGAAAACAAAGGATCAGAAAAACTAAACCTTTAACAATCAACAAATCAACAGAAATATTTCAACTTTAACAATCATGATCATCCGCGAATAATCAGTCCAAATTTTACTGTGATTGTAAGGCAAGATGATCATCAAAAAATAATAAGTCTACATTTTACAGTGTTTGTAAATTATCATGTACATCGGCATCCTCGGTTCTCCAGGGGTAAGGCTCACTTACGCTTTCTGCACCCCTGGAATATATGACATGTCATGACAAAATCGAAGGCTCAGTGTGCACCACCTTGTGGATGAGACGAGAAGACTAGTTTAACCCTTTGATGAACATCAAAAGAATGTCTCGGTCTCTCCTGTGTAATCTTCAAAGGATAGGTATGATCCTAGCGATTGGTCAGTTTTTTTACCTGAGACCAATCAAATAGATAGCCCCGTTCCTTCAATTTTGCTATGACATATTCCAGGGGTGCAGAGAGCGTAAGTGAGCGTAACCCCTGGATATCGAGGAGTGTACATTGGAGAATAATCTTCATCATTTTACTAGGATTGTAATTGTTAGTCAACTATCAACTGTAAGAACAAATAACTAAAGAAATGACCAGTCAATATTTTATTGTGGTTTAAGTTTCATGATCTTCACAGAAAAGTTAACATTCCATCGTGATAGATAACTCACCAAAGTCTGTATCGGGATCAATTTTGTCGAGTTTGTAACTAAACCGCTAGCTATAAGCCAACCACCTCCTCAACATAGAAAACCCATATCACTGTTACCGAAACCACAGTACGAATTAGCAAAATCGGTTTTATGGAACACAAATCAATACACATGTTGTTATAGTCCTTTTCATAAATAACAAAAATGGTAAGAAAGATATGAGGCCAAGCTAAAAAATGTTTATGGTATGTATGCAAAAGTAAGTATATTTATCCTGAAATCCGTTAAAAAATAGATACCGCAAAATTGACAAATTAAGCAAATTCGCGTAAATCAGGGATTTGTTTTTACGATAGTGGTGGCTGGGTAGTTTGACAACTATATGTGTGGTGGCTGGATAGTGGGACAGCCAGTTTACGGGTGGCTGGGTTATTAGTGGTGGCTGAAAAGTGGGTTTAATTGGGTTCGCGGTGACTAGATATTGGGACACATTTAAACAATCTTAAATACTATCATTGCTCAGATTTCTATAAAAGCCACTGATAACTCAAAGGAACAAAGTATTTGCAGGGTTTTATCATGGTATTTCGGGAAACAGACCCTGGTCTGGACAAATGCAGAAGAAAGGGGCATGTTTTAAGCTTCAAATAGGTCTGTTAAATGGATCTAAAAAGACATATAATATGACCCTCTTAATATTCTGAATAATATATTGACTAAATTGATGACAAACCAGAAGATGCTATTCACAGTACGTATGAGTTGAGTTTCCAGACTACATGCCATACACAATATACAGTTAGAGTTGTTTCCCTTTGTACGTTCATTTTACGCCCATGTACCCACAGGGACCTGAGAATTTGTTACAGCTATATTTGGACCTAAACTATAAGATGTTCATAGTAATTTTGCATGTTTAAGGGGTTTAAATTGACTTTCGGTAAAAATGACACCCCCATGATAAAATAGTCTTTACGAGAAGGGCGGAAAGCTCTCGATGTCGACCATAAAAATAAATGCTCAGTACCATTAGGAAGATGGATATTCTTTGTATAGTATTGAGGTTGACGTCAGCCACGTGTAGAGACCCGTGATGTGATTGGCTGGAAGCGAAGCCATTTTTTTCGCTAAATCAACCAACACTGCATGTTGCGGCACGAGGCTGACGTCAACCTCCTTAATATACAAAAAAAGTGGCACGATGAGTGCGAAAAACTTTGAAACTCTGAAATGGCGTATGATTTTGGAGGAAACGGAGATCATGTCCGCGGAAGGAGACTACATTTTACGCGCATATAGAAGGTTTTTAAAAGAATAATTATCCATCTTTCCATAGGGACTAAGCATTTTCCCGTAGACCAACAAGAAATGTTGTTTTAGAAGCAAGAGAGTTAGGTGGGGTCGACTTTTATACATCGAGAGCTTTCCGCCCTTATATATTTGATTATTGGGGGTGTCAATTTTACCGAAAGTCGATATAAATCCCTAAAACATGCAAAATTACTCTAAACACCTTGGTTTAGGTCCAAATATAGCTGTAACAAATTATCAGGTCCCTGTGCATGTACCACCTCGATTACTTACAAAATATGTTCAGATCAAAGTTTTCCTATGAATAAACTATTTTATAGTTTATATGTCTATATCGATACACTACCGTCCAAACTCTCCATAACGCCAACATTAGACTGGACAAATGTTGGCAGTATAACAAGGTTGCACTCCATGTCGGGTCCTTGAATGAAACTAATAATATATTTACAGATTATCGCGAGCACGTGGATGCAATCGAGAGGCTACCGCCACTTAATACCATATCTTCCCAATGACTTCTAGGCTAAATGACCCTCTGTCTGTGACAAACGTAAACAAATAGAAGATTTCCGTGGAGGATTACATTAATCGTAAAACTATGCAGAAAGATATTTTTTTTAAATATATTATCGTCATTGGCTTCTCCATATGCAAATTTTCGCTTAAAGGTTGTTATTTTCCTCACAATATTTTTCATAACTTTATAATTTGTTTACGTTTACGTTCTTTTTTGAGAAAATACGATCCCAAACGGGAAAAGCCATTCTCAAGTTGTTCTTAGCATCTTCTTGGAGTATTTTCACGCTGTCAACTAATGATAATGAATTTATCATGCTACTGGTAGGTGGTATAAAGGAGTATATAGATGATAATCAATATCATTTTAATTGTCTTTCATTATTATAGCACGCATAACTAATAAGACCCATATGACAGTGGTGGAATTTTGTGATTGGTCACAGAGGCGTTAAGAAGACCCATTGACTGGTCAAAAGGCTAACATGAAAATTGAATAGTAGTAGTAATGGTAGGGACGATCGGCACTAACAGCTAAATCATTTTTCAACCATGACCGTCATTGTTACTTATTTAATTTGACAAATAGGTGAACATCAAATTAGAAATAAGTACTGAAAGTCTCCCAAATCTCCCAGGGGCAATCAGAAAAAATCAGAAAGTTCACAGCTCCAAGATAAGACATTACTTAATTTTAGATATACAAGAATCCAGGCCGTAAAAACTGTCTTGTAAAATAGGAAAACTGAAAACCTACAAAACAAATTTAAGCGATTTTGGACAATATCCAAATTTTCAAAAATCAGAAGCCAGGCTACTGCAGCAATCTGTCTCATCGGAAAACGGAATCAAGACAGAATTTGTGGTGCAAGTATTCACATAAGTAACACATTTTAGCGAAGCCGCACAACGTGTACATTTCAACAAATTAGAAACTTAACCACAGAGGCAACTTATACAATCGTAAAATGTTGCTCTTCACACCAAACAGCGTCGTGTAAACATTCCTTACAACAACATACATTGCGATCCACGGAACAGAGGAAGACTTAGATCGCGATATGTCTCAGCCAATCACAAACCATGACAATTACCGTTACCATTACATTTACCAAAACAGTTACCCTTATGCTAATCCAAACATTGGCAATAGCAATAACCCAAACAGAAGACCTATCCCTAACCAAAATAGTAACCCTTACGCTAACCCAAACAGTGGCCATAGCAATAACCCGAACAGTAGCCCTATCGCTTAACCATATAGTAACCCTTACGCTTACCCAAACAGTAGTTATAGCAATAACCCAAACTGTAGCCCTATCGCTTAACCATATAGTAACCCTTACGCTAACACACACATTGGCCAGCGCATAGCAATAAACGAAACAGTAGCCCTATCGCTAACCCAAATAGTAACCCTAACCCTAACAACCCTAACCTAAACAGTGGCCATAGCGATAACCAAAACAGTAGCCCTATCGCTTACCCAAAAAGTAGCCCTTACCCTTACCCAAACAGTGGCCATAGCAATAACCCAAACAGTAGCCTTAATGCTAACCCGAATTGTAACAATTACGCTAACCCAAACAGCACCCATAGCAATAACCGATACAGTAGCCATATTGCTTACCCGAACATTACCCCTTACGCTAATCCAAACAGTGGACATAGCAATAACCCGAACAGTAACCGTTACGCTAACCCAAACAGTGGACATAGCAATAACCCGAATAGTAACCCTTACGCTAACCCAAACAGTGGTCATAGCAATAACCCGAATAGTAACCCTTACGCTAACCAAAACAGTGGACATAGCAATAACCCGAATAGTAACCCTTACGCTTACCCAAACAGTAGTTATTGCAATAGCCCAAACAGTAGCTCTAACGCCTACCAAGGCAGTAGCTCTTACCCTAACCCAAACAGTAACCCTTCCACTCACCCAAAAAAGTAAAAATTTTACTACCTTGTAATAATACTTACGCTAACCCAATTAGTAAACCCTTACACTCACCCAAAAAATAACAATTATACTACTTTGTAATAACCCTCACGCTTATGACAGTAAACCCTTACCTTAAACCAAAATATAAACGATTATACTACCTAATAATGACCCTACCGCTAGCCCAAACAGTGAATCCTTACCCTAACCCAAAAGAAGTAACATTTATACTGCTTAATAAACACCCATACCAACCTAATAGTAACCCATACTAACCTAATAGTAACCCATACTAACCTAATAGTAACCCATACTAACCTAATAGTAACCCATGCTCTTACTCAAATAGCAACACTATTTCTTACAAAAATAGTAACCGTTATTTTAAAGCTTACACAAGTAATATCCCTTTCACTAACCCCAAAGTTACCCATTCGCTGAACAAATAACAACTCATACGCTAACCCCAAAGTTACCCATTCGCTGAACAAATAACAACTCATACGCTAACCCCAAAGTAACCCTTTCGCTGAACAAATAACAACTCATACACTAACCCCAAAGTTACCCATTCGCTGAACAAATAACAACTCATACGCTAACCCCAAAGTTACCCTTTCGCTGAACAAATAACAACTCATACGCTAACCCCAAAGTTACCCTTTCGCTGAAGAAATAACAACTCATACGCTGACCCCAAAGTTACCCTTTCGCTGAACAATTAACAACTCATACGCTGACCCCAAACTGACCCTTTCGCTGAAC
>JAUMHH010108420.1:0-21451 GCA_032359455.1 Chlamys rubida
CCCGGAGAAAACCCACGTGGTCGGGCAGGTGACCCCATACCTTTTCACGTCCGATCGGGGAATCGAACCCCGGCCGCATTGGTGAAAGGCAAGTGCACTATATATCCACTGCACCACCCGATCATGATACTTGTAACCCTTGGATTCCTTGGATTAAAAGTACTGCCCATCATTCAACCAAAATCCGCTTTTTCACTTTGTCACACTCTCATTTCAAAGTTACTTCATATTGCGATAAGTTTCAGTGCTAAACACGACGACCATTTTCTTCATCAAGGCTATTTGTCGCCTGGTGATTTTAAAATAGGATGTTTGGTTATCTTCCTAAACAAGTGTTCTGCAAGTCTTATTTTAAGTGAACACTATCGTTTGCACTGACGATACAGTAAATGCTGGACTGTCTCGGTCATAATATAACGCTTTTAGATTCAAATTACATTTTGTTTATCATATTCACAACTTGACAAAGGTAACGTAATTTACCAATAACGTCACAATGCTCAGTGAAATATCAGAAATTATCAATTTGATAAAAATGCAAGAAAGACATCTTCTGAAAATATCACTCCACAGTATTGACCAATAAGAACGTTACGTTTTATTCATTGCATTCAAAAGCGGAATCTTATATTTGAAAAAAATTATCCGAAAAGAGTATTTTTTAGCAACATTTGCAAAAATTCTTGACCTGCAAATAAAAGAAAATCTTCATTAGATTTGAGTCAACAGTATATCAGATTTTAGATTTTTCAGCTCGCAAAAGCTTTGATAATATTATACGAAAATAGTAAAATATCCAAGACTTGTTTCATAATATCATATGAAAAGAAAAATTCATGTATTATTGTATGATGACAGTATACAGAAACGCAACTCTCTATGTCTCTTAAGTGATTTCAGCTATATAGACAATGTGTTAATTATTACTACAGAAAATGTTTTGGCCAGGATTACAGGAGATTGTCCTCTCGTAAACAAGGTCCGCCCGAGCCCGCTTTGACACGAGCGGTGTGATGCGTTCGGATACTGGCGATAGTACGGGCAGGTCTAGGTGTTCCGTCGCCTCTGGCCCCGCGCCCGCCTCTCAGACCAGCCACGGCAGCCCAGTCGGGCCCACAGTGGCAGCCGACCCCACTCTATCACAATGATTAGGTCTTATCGTACAGGCTTTATGTAGCATACAGAGGTGACGGTAAAAGTTTCCCAATCTGATAGTATTGGATCCTGATGTCATCAGACGATGAGAGTGTAAATAAACCCGCTCCATCTTCACAGTGTCAGCACCCGCGGTCGAGTCAGTCCTCGCCATGTCGCCACTGCAACCTTAAAATACCCACTGTTGTTAACTTGACTTTGAAGTAATAGTTCTGATTTGTTGTAAAAGACTGAGCAACCCAATTTCTCCTGAAATCCCATCTCAAAATGACATTTTTTACATAAATTTTAAATTTCGCTTTAATGAACTAATCAACAGGTTTCTACTGTTTTTCTATGTCTCGGTAGAAATGCAGAATATAAAGATTTGTTAAATATCTTTTCGGGGTGAAAATACGTAACAAAGAGAATAACGGAGTATTGCTTCTGGTGATTACGGACCGAAAGTTGTTCTAAACTCCTAAGACGATTAATGCTTAACCTGAACACATCAGTTTAGGCCAAAACATAGCTAAACTGTACCGAATTCTCAGGTCCCTGTGGTATTCACGAATATGTAATATTAGAGTTATCTCCCTTATTAAAAATACGTCTATTATTTATTTTAATATGACACATTTCTAAATGTCACATCAAATAAGAAATAACCATTAATAAAATTATCTAATTTTGCCAAAATTTCAGAAATGCAATTAATTTCGCAAAACAATTGTATCTTTTTATTAAAAGATCCCTGTCACACTACAGGCAAAACAATACACCCCCTTAATTTCGTTATGGACATTGCTGTTATGCGACTGGGACAGGTTACTGTAGCTGACTTCTTCGTGACTAAGTTGATTTGAGCGACAGTGTATAATGATCCGAGATTCGAGGTCCGATGCTGGATAGCCGAACTACTCGGTAGTGAAGCGGACGTAAAACCAACCAAACAAACAAACAAACAAACAAAAGGGGTCCGAATCGTAGTCTGGCCCAATCCATTTTCACACGCAGATATAACAGTTTTTTATCTTATTTTTTTTTTAATTCCAGTTTTATTGTTTGTTTCACAAAGTTCTGCAATTGATGGTTTGCTTTTCATAAATGATTTTTGCCGTAAAAAGTTTCCCCTGCAAATTTACAGTTTTCAGCAGTTTGATGATAACTCTAAAATAACACAAAATCATACAAACTGACCGTATATTTGTGACGCCACGCGCCGAAGTATACTGCAAAATGCACCTCCATTTATTATACGCCACGCCCCATACTATCTAACGAAGGGTCCCAAACTACGTACAGTGTATTCATATTTGACACACATAGATTTCATTCATTGATCAACGTTAACGTTTCATTTAAATATCTGTTTACTCAAAATAACACGCTGGTCTCATCAATGTCTATTTAAATAAGACTTGATGAATTGATGGTGCGGTTATTTTATTACTGAATGCCATGTATATGTTAAAGGAAATAAGATAAAAAGATACCTTGGATATAGTCGCCATCGTCCTTTAAAAAAAATGGACATTCAGTCGACATGTCAGAACTGTAGTCCATAAATGACAGTCTCTAGGTTAATTAATAAAAAAAAAACGTGCCGAAGAAGTTACCAAGTAAATTATTTCTGATCAAATTCACCTGATATCAAACAGACTAGAAAGAAATACGTCCTTAATCGATTTCCTCATTCCGTCCAACACACTGCATATTATTGGCTGGTCCGGCGGAAGGTTTACATAGAGTCTTTCTTGTCCTGGCCAGACAGACCCCAATTTAATGCTGCCCTGTCTCCCTATACGCGCTGGTGTGGAGGTCCCTAAGTTAATTGCCGGTATGACCACGTGTAAACAAACCTAGTAATTGGGTTGTGTCGGACGGCTCCGGCCGCCAGTGTACGGATCCAGACAGGGTTGGGGCCTGGACGGGCCCGCCGAGACTGACGGGCGGCCCTACCACGCTCCCACACAAAACAAGCCCGTTTTTTTCTCAGGTTCTAAAAGCCTACCCCTGTCCGACAATCGGTGTGATCAATCCGAACATGTCTACGTCTCGAAATCTCGTCCGCTCCGAGACACCTCGCGAGGATTCGTGTCGCTGTGTGTGCCCGATTAGCCGGTCTCACCTGTCATGGCGGCCGGCCGTAGGGAATGAAAGGTATAGCTGTCATATTAAGTGTCACGTCATCATGGGGACGTAAAGATTTATAAAAAGTGATTAAATCTTTAGACTATGCAGCTTAACTACAATTCCTATAGGTATATCGATATAGCTATCTAAATGCGATTACCGACTAGGTGCCGACTGTCCGAGACAGTGCCGTTCGCACCCATGTATGAGCCGCACCTTCACCGAGACTGCAGGAGCTATAAACATCAATGTATACATATGATTAAATCATCACCATATTACTTATGTCATTAAAAGGATAGCCACATAGATTTCAATGTCACAATATTGTGATAAAAACTATAGTAAACAAACCAGATTTGTACATGTATATATACGGACTCAAGGTAAACCGGAAACGCCGCTCAGGGAGTGGATTTTTTTTAAACGTCGGGGGGAAAAACACACAATAATCTTATATTTTGTTAACAATTATAATACATTAACTTCATGATTAACCTTACGCACACTTATTCTCTAATTGCCGTGTACATTTCAAACACTTGACAGTCATCGGTTCTGCAAAACATACTGATACATGTAGATTTTCTAAATCACTGTCTCTCTATAAGGATCCTCGTACAACGGCCAAACACTGAAGCTTTACAATGGCAACTTTTTTTTCCGGCATGACTGTATCTTTGATAGATCATTTATGAAAAGAATGTCATTCATTGCAGGACTTACGCAAATAAACAAAATATAATCAACAATAAATGTGTTCTGAATGTATAAAAATAATCGCGGCCATACCAGGATTCGAACCGTAGATCTCAAATTGTTATAAAGTCGCTGTAGCAACTGAGCCACCTGTTTAACGTGAGTATTGTTGTCGAATTACCAAAACCGAAACCAAGGGGAGGTAACTGTACTTAGTGTTTTGCATGCAGCGAGACAAGGCTCCTTAAGGTTAATCTTCCGATGCCATAAACAAACCTTTATACAATGAAATATATTGGAGAGGGCGTTTCAAATTTGTGATAACTTATGCCTTATCCTTTTTGTTGAATGACAAATTAAATATGTTTAAATCAAAACAACTCTCACACCTGTAGTATAGACTGATCGTGACAATAAAGTCGTGGAGGATCGTTTGTGATGAATTGCATCACTAAAGTTTATTAGTCGTAAACACAGACAATCACGAATATTGAAATTTTCTGAATGCAAAAAAAAGGTGAAACTGTCGAGTGAATACCAACACTCCTGGATACTGACTTTCGCGAATATTAACATTCGTGAATACCGACACTTGTAAATATTGACACCCGCAAATACCGACACTGGTTTATATTGACGCTCGTAAAAACTGACATTAACGCAAACTGATATTCGTTAATGCTGTCATTCGTGAATGCCAGTTTTCGTGATTATCGACACGAATGTTGATTATTGTGAATACGGACACCCGTCATTATTCTCGCTCATAAATACGACACTCTTGCATACCTACATGTACCGACACTCGTGAATATCAACGCTCATGAATGAAAACTCATAAATACTTTTAAACGAAAACACCGACACTTTTCAATAATGTCTTTCGTGATTGCGGACACCATTGAATGCTTACAATCATTAAAATTGACACACGTGAATACCGACATTTGTGAATGTTGATCTCTTCAATCATGTTTTAAAAAATAGCTGACGTTAGTGAATACGGACCTTCCTTAGTTTCAGGTGAGAGTCAAACATAACAGCGTCGTCATAGACAGATACCCCGGTAACCCGGCGTACACCAGTGCAGTATCGTCATTGATACCCAGATACATGTAACACGAGTAAAGGGTCGCAATAGATACCGATATGGTACACCGGTGAAATCTATGACGACACTGTATTGGTGTACTGTGGGTATTTATGTCATTTTTATAACGACACTGTGCTAGTACAGCAATGACATAAATACCCAGTGTACACCAGTACAGTGTCGTCATAGATTCCCAGAGTACACCAGTAGAGTGTCGTCATAGATACCGAGAGTACACATGTACAGTGTTGCCGTAGATACCAGAGTTCACCAGTACAGTATTGCCATAGCTACCGAGAGTACGCCAGGTGTATACAGTGTCGTCACAATTACCCAGAGTACAACAGTACAGTGTCGTCATAGATACCCAGGGTACATTTATGTACAGTGTCATAAAGTCGTATTTAGAGTAGCTTTTCACAATTTCAACGTCATAGACATATATACCTTATAAGTGCACCACTATTTCGTCGTCACAGGCGCCAATAGTTGATCCGTACTATGACGTCACTATAGACAGTAACACTGAAGATACCAGTCGAACTATAAGTGTAACTTTAGAAAGTGGCATCGGGCTTCACGAACTTCGCAGTGGTTTGATGTGCGGTTTAATGACACCTATCAAATCACGGCCCTCTTCTTCATCCCGAGAACAACAGGAAATTACACGAGACGAACAATAAGCGAGACGCCTGTGGGCCAGTACCCGAGAAGGCTGATGTGAGGTGTCTCCGGTTACAACAGGGGGATATGTACCGACAGACACAGGGATCAACTATCACAATTATTAGTACTTCTCCGAATACATCTCGGGTGCGTCGCTTTATAGTACATTGTATCTTATATAAATCTCCTATAATGTTGTAATTTATTATCCCAAACAGTGTATTCCTTTTGTAACCAAACAACTTCAATGAATGAAGACTACGTAAACCTCGAAAGGATTTAGTCTCGTAACAAATTCCCAACACACCCACAAATGAACATATTAAGAGTCTTATAATGCACTACTCATGATCACTGATTCATGAAAAAGCCGTTAGGTCAAATTTCACTAACTCGACAATAATAGTTTTTTTCTTTTTTAATTTGTGTTTCGTTTAAAAGTATTTAATTTGTACATGATAAACAAATGAAGCAATTATTTTCCTTTAATACTGCTTTGATAATTGTTGACATCCTTTTACAGTGACAATTGCACTCCATCAAGGAGATCTGTCACTTAATGGAAGATGATGATGATGATGACATACCAACTCGTCAACTAATGAACACGGAAACTTTTGAATTATTTATTTATTTTAATTTTAAGTGTTAAAGAATTCGTTCCGATTTATTTCATTTATTAAAGTGTTACAGAATTCGTTCCCATTTATTTCATTTACAGTATTTAAGTGTTTTAAAAAGAGTTCGTCCCGAATCAGTACAGGTCAGCCGTGAGGTTTGCCGGGTTTTATAAAGTTTGAACTTAGATAGGCTATACCAAGCGCACGTTCTACATGTGTACCCCTGCCATAGCGTCGAGAGCAACTTGTTTCGGACTTCGGGGCCCGTATTCATGCAAAAAGTATCATACTCAAGCATGAATTCTGTGCTCAAGCCAAGTTTCTAGTTACTCTCTTAAATGATGTTAAATGATCAGAAAGTCAAATATAAACATTGAAAAAAGCATTTGGCTTTAAGTCTCTTCATGTTTTCCCCAAAATCATTGACAAAATATGATTTTATTATTAATTTATAAACGAAACAAAAACTCAGGTTTTAGCACAAAATCCAAGCTTGAGCACAAGAACGGTTTCATGAATATGGGCAAGATCCTATTTATAACATATAGAAATTTAAACTGTATATTTTGGAAACGTCCTTTTGTTTGTTGAGTAGCAATTGTTCCTGTTAATTCAGTGGTACTTGTTTGTATTTGAAATAAAAATTAAATCAAAGAGTGGTTTGAGAAATATATTTGTTTAAATGGGGAGTGTTAGGTCTTTATGAATGTTTCCCGTTTTCACCAGCCCAGAGAAAACGGAAAACGTTGTTAAATATATCTTGGAATTGGTCAGCTTCCAAAACAGAGTTGACATTGATATGTTAAGCGAGATATTTTCTCGTCCATCAATGTCGATAATTTTAATGTAATTTCCCATTCAAACACATAAATCAGAACAGGGCCAGGTGAGAGACAAGCGTATAACTGACCACGTCATTATCGGGGTCAGGCGTATGATTGACGGCGATGGGGCAGGCTCATGGGCACCTGACCGAGCTTGTCGAGTACCCGGAGACCATCATTACAGCGTATTACCACATCTCGCCTTTCTCATAATTACCGCCTCTTCCACTCCCAGAATGGGCAGCTCTCACCTGGTCCCGCCCGAGACTGGTTTGGCGACACGAGAACGTGGGATCAGGGCTGCTATTATATCATTCTCTGGACATTTGTAAACGCAGGGAGGAGACTTAATTTAGTTAAACAGAAAAAGGTGGAGAAACTGTCAGGGCGTTTATGTCTTAAAAAATTAACAAAGCGATATAGATTTCCAGGGAAATGAAGGTCAGCTCGGCGTTACACGTGTTTGTTTAAATTCGTTCTTTATCAGATGCCAAACACGGGCATCAGCATTGAGTTTTTTTATGGGTATGTAAATGATGCGGTTGTATCAATGAAAATAGCAGGTATTATCTCAAAAACAGCATCCCAAACACACAGGGCTGAGCCATTAGTGAAGGACGGGCCAGCCCTCCCGACTCCCTATACACAACAAATGAGATTGTGGACAGTCTTCGACGACATATTATTTTGATAAACGGCAAAAAATGATAGCGTGAATTCACATCACAGACAAACGGCGTGTTTATGTAATACATTTCAGTAAAAAATGTTTTTGTTCATCCACTCGTTTTGTTCTCACAGTTATTGACAGCGAGGTCCAAGGTGGTACCTTCGGATTCCCAGCAAACGACGGTGCTAAAAGGTCGACTTTCCCGCTCTTTGGTAACAGACGAGGGTGTCTGCAATATGTTGCCCCCTCCCCTTCTCAACAACCCTCATCCTATGGTTTTGCACCCACATACGAACGAACAAATCCTAAATGTTAACCCCCCTCCCCTGGCGCCTTTCTTCTCCTGATTACCACACCAACATATTGAAACTCCCTATAGACGTTTTGCCTTTCATGCAATCCTCCTCCTATGATTCAAGACGGTGTGTCCTCCCCTTGGTTCTGCCGCCAACACGCGGCGCTGTTCAAGAGTGTGTTCCTCCCCTCTGGTTGTCACGTCCGTCATACGAATCGGTTTCGGGGTGATGCAGTTTCCACGAGTTCTCACGATTGAATACGATATGGATACCTGTGCTGGAGACGCAATTCTTCGTATCTTTTTAGAGCACATATACAAATGACTTGAACATGTGACTTTTATCCAAAACAACGACCTTATAGCTTGACTGTCTATATCTCGTCAGTTCGTCCTCGGTAAACCCAGGCAATACTTGTGAAACATTCGAAGTAGATTTACGAGATGGTTAATCTGGTGATAATATTGCAGTCTTATTGGTGTTTAATGACAGTGTTCACACGGGCTACACGACCGCCCGGAGACTTTCCGTCCAACAGGCTTATCGCCGCTGTCTAAATCAAATAGGCTCGCATCTCTAATGCCCTTCTAGTACATTGATTTGTGTACCTATGTGTCATTGTTATCTTTGTAGTACTATGTAAATCGTCACTTTTGAGGGAACGAAATTATGAATGAATGTATGTTACCGTCTGGGTCTCTAAGACTTGACTGGCGACATGCATATACATCACCTTCGTCAATGTGTATATATAATCTAGAATATCGTTCTTCCTTCAAAGTACTAACTATTATATATATGTTATGTCGCCCTTTTTATAGGGAAACACGTTTCTTTGTTTCCCCGAGTTTAATCACGTTTCACAAGGATGAAGCCCGAGTGAAACTGTATTAAGCGAGGGGAAACAAGGAATCTTGTTTCCCTTACAACAAGGGCGATACATATTTCATTATACTGAAATAAAACAACAACAAAATAATAAAGATGGTCAGGTTGACGCGCCATTATTGTCGTCTGCTGATCAAGTCACTTCGAACTCAGGTGTAGAGGTAGTTACCCACTTTTTTTCCAGAGAGGCTCCGGATATGGGAAATATGACATGCCGTTATATAAATGAGGTATCATAATACTATAAGTTCTCGCTTGTATTCCTATTACAACTAACTACCGTCAACCTAATCTGTCGAAAACGTTTCAAATAAGGGAATACTCACTCCATTATGCTGATAATATCATTTGTAGAAATACACACTCGTTTTAATATATTCACTCTGTTAAAGTGGCGCAAACTAATTAGTCGAAACCGATCATATATGGAGCATACTCACTCCATCACTACACAAAATTAATTTGTCGTGACTTTTTATAGTTCGAGTATACCCACTCTATCATACCACAAAACGGATGTGTACCCATTCCATCATACCGCTGAACTGGTCCAATAGCACGTATATATACAACCCAGGGAAGCATCCTCAATCCAAGGGAACACGTGGTCTATAGCGCCTTTACTCAGTTCAGGGGAGCACGTGGTCCATACCGCGTGTACTCAAATCAAGGGAATCGTGGTCTACAGCTCGTACATGTATATTCAATCAACAGGAACACATGGCCGCTTTCGTTAATCGCGATCCAAACGGTTGAACCGGTTAGACCAGAGTAAATCGTTTATGAAATAAGGTCGGACCAAGTAATCTGATGCTGCTTTAAGACGAGCCTTGACAAAGTCTTGCAAGGCTTGCATCAACATTTGCAGGTCCGTCAGGTTTTAATCGTAAATGTTACATTTTAAATTAGACAAACCTGTTGTTCCGCATAAACGAACAGGCCAATGGACTAACATATGTATAGTGCGAATACTCAATCCAAAATGGCACGTGGTCCGAAGCACATAAACTCAGTTCAGGGGAGCAAGTGTTCCCAAGCGCATAAACTCAATGCAATGAACACGTGGTCCATATCGGACATGCTCATTGATCAATATTTGATCGATCTAGATTTTGTTTACAGCCCGTGATAATGACGTTATATGTGTTGCTATTGTTAAATATACTGAAGGCCTCGTGTATCTTGAAATGTAACTTGCAGATACAAATCTGTGAGCCGACGGCTTTTTCAATACACAGTTGACAAATCAACAATTATATTATCGATGAAGGAATAATATAATGATAAGAACGGCTATTTTTACATCGTCATTCTGTATTGCCCTTGTTCACATATCTTGTCCATCAGAGTCACCTATGACGTCAGACTAGGGAGTCAGAACAAAAGGGCGTCGGGGCCAGTTTGGCGGGTCCCTGAAGGACAAAAACGGAGGCTTTGGTCTTCATCAGTTCATCTTATCATGGCGTGTTGAGTGACAATTCCTACAGTCGGGCTGTAGTGTAGCTCTATATCGCCAGCATCTTATCGACCCCTAAACGTCAATCCTCCGCCTATTTAATCAAATCGACACACTAAAAATAGGATATCTTTGCTAAGCATAATTTGGTGTGTGTAAATTCCTATTGTTTTTGCCTGGTGTGTTGTTCATGGTATCTGCCGATCACCGTGTACTGTCCCGCCAAATGAAGCGGCACCTGGCAAGGGCTGGGTTCTGTATTAGTGTACCGTGTCCTCTTGGCAAAGGTTCTACGCCGGAGCCGGGCATTCTCGTCCGATGACCGTCTGGAAATGCTCAAAGTCCGGATTGTTAAAAGGGAAACCTTTTTCAAAGGCTGCAGTAATTAATTATATTTTTGAAAATTTTCCGGCATCCTACAACATGAACAACAATTGGGCGCCATGGGTTTTCATATGTCAAATATTTAATTGGACCTGCATCCGCATCCGGTTTCAAACATGTGACCACGCATGCGTGCATTTTAGGCCGTGGGATCGGTAGGGGAAGAACACCGCAAAGTGGGTTTTCAGTCAAAAAAAATTGGGGGGGTTTTGTTTGTTTTCTTTTCTTTTCGTTTCAAAGATGAAGGATTAGTGCTGTTAAAAAGGTGACAAAAGTTCAAGTGATCCACTTTAAATTCCAATTAGAATCACACCCTATAGCGGCATTGAACCTATTGTAATTAGCGGAGAAACACCTTGCTTACTATCTCATTTACATTATAAGTAGGCGGTAAAAAAAATTGTTGATTCAGTATGCGTTTGACCAACTAATGTTGACCTTTAATTTCGTATATAATTAAATTAGTGTCCGTTCATACGTATATGTCATAACATCTGACGGTCCGCACTTCTAAGTGAACGGTGGCAGCGTTGATGCTTAATTCATTAATTCGCTGACCGTAAATACCGGGACTAATTAGACTCGACATGTCCGGTGGGTCGTTGCGACTAATTGATTTCTCACGGCTGACCGGAGGTAGTGGCTAACGAGACTGGACGGCAGCCCGTCGCTCTGATCAGCTGAACACTCGTTATTTAGTGTCATTTCGGTCACGTGTCACATATATATATATATCTAGCTAGATCTATAGACTCAATCCCCGCCTCCAATAATGTAGGTGCGTTTGTTTTTCATGATTGTTAATAGCCACATATATTGAGCGTCATTGAAATCCTGAATAAACAAACGTGGCGACTTCATATCTAACTCGGGTTTTAATACCCGTCCTGTGTTTTGTTACCCTCACAAAGGGGGTGGAGACTGGTATCCTATCGCTTCTAAACCTATTCACAGACAACCCAGATGAATTTATTTTTATGAAAAAAAACATAATTATAAAAGTGCAACTAGTTATAGTCTGCACTTGTTGAATTACCTTTCTAAACTGAGGTTTGGTTAAATCTTAATAAGTTATTTTTGATAAGTTATGAAGCAGTGTAGGGGGGGAAACGGTGGATCGAGTATCCGTGTTCGCCCCGATTTTCCCTCCCCTCCGTCTCTTTACCATTGGGCAGTGTTAATATCCATAATTTTCGAATTTCATTAAGGCTGATTACCTGTTTGAGACTGATTCCCAAACGCGCTGTTCCCACCAAACTGAATTAAGGCGACGGTCCCCTAACAAAGGGACAGTTTTAGTGAGCTACCCGGCAGGCGCCTTCTCACCGTTTTTTCTTACTTGTTTATTGCATACGAATTAGCTTTGCAACAGTTGGTTTTTCTTAGTTCATTTATCCCCGTTTTGTTGAGCGGAGCACGACGTAGCATCACAGAGCCCTCGTTAGAGGCGAGGTGACGTGTATTGGCGACAGTGCGCCAGCCCTAGCCCGACCCGCCGAGCGACTGTTGTGATTGAGTGACTATTGAGCCGAGCAGATATACGATGAAAAAGCTGGATTTTATGTCTGTACTATTGCATATTAATGGTATTGTATTGGCGCGATGCCTTAACCCCTCCTACTTCTCCATGGCTAGCACGTGAAAGCCGTTACTATAAATTTATTGTATGCGTGTCCCCTCCGCTGTTTGATCTCTCCACATTGCAGACTTTTTGCCTCGTTAATACGCTGAATCGCTGGCTCCGGCGGTACTGCTCCCCCCAAACAAGTTTGATGACCGTGGTCCGAGGGACGGCCTACCAGAGGGGGATGTGTGATCATAATATAGCGACCGCTCTCCACTGTATACCAGTAACTACACGATCGTCCTGTGAGTCGGACTTACCTGCCGGAGATAGCGGAGATATAAACCCGGTTTGATAGATCTTAATAGCATTACTACATGTACATAACAAACCGTGTGACTGAACACACTTCTCTAGCAATATAGAATTTAAAACGAACGGTGTGCCCGCCAGTAAAGGTCCGCGTCTAGACTACGTGTCTCTCATAGCCTTTTCTGTGTATACCTGGACGAGAAAAAGGCATTTTACGTGAAAACAACTTATATATGTAGATATATATATAAGAAAATATGTTGAGATGAATTTATAACAGTAGTGTGTTTACCGAAGAGGACACCCGACCGATTGCTGATAAGAAACCCAATGTGGTACATATGGGCACAGGGACATTGCCAGTATTGACGGAAACTAATGTGACCACACTATGACCTGGTAAGTGACTAATTAATTTTGTTGTCATTATAAAAGGCTAAAATCTCTGAATACAAATCTTATCTTTTTTCTTGTCAGAATGAATTTATTTTAAACCACGTAAGACGTAACGTTTCAACTTGCGATTGAAGATACGGCATCTGACTCGCGTGCGCCAAAAGCACGTGCTATACATAATGTGCCGCTTGATTATGTAAAGCTAATTTGTTGTAATTCAAAAACACTTATAAAATCTTCATTAATATTTTTTTATAGAACTTTAAACATATTTTTCACTTCCAGTGTAATAATGGTTAAGATTTTGAGTATTGTTAAAACTGATATCTAATAATTTTACGATAACATTACTCCTTTTTGATTTATCGGTGTCTAATGTGAATCAATAATTTCTTTTATTTTCTGTTGACAATTAAAACAATTTATTACTAGATATAATGATATTGACGCGACTACATTTCGATTTATACCTATATACAGATGTTATGGAATTATAAATACTCGACTATCGATTAATTCTAAGTTCAATCTCGTACGGTTCTAAACTTTAGCATGTGTTCAGCAAACTCGTATTGATTTAGGAACGTTTTGTACGAGAAAAAAAGTTTAAATTGGGATTTGTTTTCTAATAATTGTTTAGTCGTTTTTTAAAGAGGCGTATTTATGGTTAGGGGATTGTGATTTATCACTGGTGAGTAAAATACGCAAAAAAAAAAAAAAAAAATATAAACAAATACGAATTGTTATATTTGCTATTTTCTGTGGGGGTGGGGGTGGTGAGGGGGGAGGGGGTATAGCGTCGATATTTTATCATCGGACGAGAAACAAATGTATTAGGCACAGCAACAATACATATGTATATGATGATAGCCAGACGCTGATTTAAATACACCACTACTACGTTTTTGGCAAAGTGTAGCGGTGTTAGTGCTGTATTGAGCCCAGAAGCGTTACAGCAAGCCAGAGACCCGAACAACATGTCTTTATGATACTGGGCCGGACATGTTACATTGTATGGTGTGTGTGTGTAAGGTATCTTCAATACCTGAGATCAGAATAATTTAAGTTATAAACCATCACAGATGTACAAAATTCACTATAACTGTAAAGGTCTTTAATAAGTATAAGATGCAAGCTTTTGATGGAGTGCTTTTTTTCTTATTTTTTATTTTCGTCACCATATTCATTATAAATTTTTGCCAAATGAATTTATTATAATTCATTATAATAAAATTTGAATGGAATTAGCGTTTGTTTAACATATCTATATAACCAGGTTTGGGTTTCTTTATAATAATCAATAAATTATGCCGATCGGGGTTGAGAGGTGGCAAGATAGGATCCTATGTCACACCCTCGCTAATGACTGATCCACACACTTGAGCAACACTTGTCACCTTCACTGACCACCATTACAGGGAGCTGACCACACAACACCTCGGTAATGACCATATAGCCCCACCCACGGGGAGTGGACACTAGCCATAACCTTGATATTATTTTTACTTTCTATCCTTACTGGATAGAAAAATAGCACAGTATTTTTTTCGATTTTGTTTTCCATATCCTTAAACATGTTTCATTTTTTTCCCGATATGACGTCAGTCGTTACTAATTATATCATATTTTATACATATATAAGTTGTGTCGTCTATACATTGTATTTTCATTACCAATTTGTAGGTTCGCTTGGTTTGAGAGAATGTGTGTTTCAGTTTCCCGGATAATTTAGCTTGTGACTTTAACTTTCTTTTTCTTTTTCCTGTGTTTGTAGAATATATGCATCTATTTTTTGTAAACTTATTCTACATTTGTTCCGATTTCCTAAATTTCTTATTTAACGGAACAGAGATGGGACTCGCGAGATCTTGCGATGTTTGTTTCGTCACTAAATACTTTCCTTCAAAAACATTTTGCATCCCAGTATCTTAATTAATTAGTTTGTCTTTGTTCTAATTTGATAAATCACATGTTTACGTTTATATGTTTGCTGTTGTAGATTGTCACCTGATCGAGTGATGAAGTTGAGAGCGTGCGCGCGCGCCGCCCTGCGGTGTATTGTTTACCTGGGATGTATAATCGGACGGACGGAAGCGGACCGCGAACATTGGAACAGCTTACAAGAAAATGATGTGTTCTCGCCGGACGATAATTCCGGAAACTCTATAAAATTCCATAATAAAGAGCGACCAGTACCATCGGATGATTTACCCGTGCTACAGCTGGTGGAGAACCCCGATAATTCCTTCAACCCCACAGAAAGGGACACCGATTATCGCCAGTTACGGAGATTACTAGGACATAATTTCGATAAAAAATTCATGTCGACAGTGAGACCTTTAGAAAGTGTTATACGTCCAAACGGAACGTTGGATTTTAAACTAAAAAAGGGTCGACCGAAGGAGCGGAGACCTAATTACATCAAGTTTTTCGGCACGCCAGTGTTTACAGGTGTTGGTAGTCAGACTTCGAAACTGCGCGTGAGCAGGCGGACTAGGAAGAAAATCCAGAAGTATCTGTGGAGTTTTACTCACTGCCCCGTGTTTCACACATGGAAAGACTTGGGGGTGCGGTTCTGGCCGCGCTGGATAAAGGAGGGACAGTGTTACAAGCGAAAGTCGTGTTCCATACCTCCGGGAATGACTTGTCGCCCCAGCGGATCCACCTCAAAGACAATCCTTCGGTGGCACTGTAGAGACTGGCAAAAAAACGCCGTGTGCCGATGGATACACATAAACTACCCCATCATCACGCGATGTTCGTGCGCGTGCTGACACGTGAAACGGGATATTTACTTCTTAAACGAAGTTATTTATATCGACGATATTTATTTTCTCATTTATGGTTCATGTTCAAAATGGACGTGGATCTATACTGTTGTACAATACTAGTGATACACAATGTTTAATTTATTCTCAATGTGCAGGACTGCCTCTAAAACGGCCGATACAAGCCTGGTGTCGGCTGCTTCGTGCAATGGACGTGCGCTCTTCGGAGTGACTTGACGTATTCCTTATATGGCAGTGCACGATCGTTGTTGACACCAGCACATCTTCATGTGTTGATAAACTTTGGTTCTGTAATTTTTACGAGTATTTCGTGGTCCTGATGTCTCGTACATCATCGGAACACTAATGTTATCATGTTTTGTTATTAATGAATTTAGTCACCAATTTGTCGTCTGAGTTCTGTGTTATATGACTAAGCTCGTTCTGTGATATTTAATTATCGTCATTGTTTCGCGCTCCACGTAGATAGCATCTTATATCCATGTCAAACAGATCATTAAGGGCTGTTTGAAATTCATAAATCAAGCGACGTTTCCCAGCGCGTGGCGGTCTGCGGGTGTAAGGCGATCTACCCAGGAACACAACTGTAGATTTATTTATATGAAGTAGGCATTGAAATTACTGCCTAATCATTGTCTATGACTGTTTGACAGATATAGATGTTTTCAGATATTTCATAGAACAGAGTTTCACACACACCGTACATGTCTTTTCGCTAATCATGACAACACATATCCTTTACAATATCTGTGATATTCAAACATATCTATTTAAATATTAAAAAAAAAAAAAGACTGAAGTGTATCAGATTATATACGCCGTGGGTGTTGTATTGCTTTATGTTATAGATTCGAACGCCTCAAAAGTAACTGAAGAATTTGTCAATAAATAAATTCTATAACGCAATTTTCCTGCATAGAAGCGTGCAAGCAGTAAACTCGCATGCTTTGTTGCTACCCATAGAACATTAATTACGTCGACAAAAAGAACTATTAAAAAGGAATTAAATGACTGCATTCATTTCGGGAATTTTCGTTCTTTTAGCTACATTCTTCTCGGGACTTTCCGGTTGTTTTTTTATAAAGCGACTGAAATCGACCCTGACATCTTTTGTTTGAACAGCTTTGTAAGCATATATGTGTCCTTGTGCTGACGAGCGATAGGTAAACGCTATATAGGAACGTGTCTGATACATTATCAAGGATAATGTCTGACGGAGGGGGTTGATCGCGTAATGTTTATTATATAGTGGCTTTGTAATACAGTGTATAAACCTATACACTAGCACTGATAATACTATCGGTGGCTGTGTGATGCAATACTTAAACAATCTACAATGTACAAAATGTATCTACACTAGCATGGACAATACTCTCAGTACGCTCTATGATACAAATTCAATGTATATACATGTTGTACATGTATGAAATACAATGTATCTACAATAACATTGACATGTATCGAGGTGGCTTTGTAATACAAGGTACAGTACATGTACATGTACAAACCTACACTAGCACTGGCGACACTCTCGGTGGCTATAGATACAATGTATAATTCATATATGCCTCTACAGTAACATTGACAAAATATTCCCAGTGACTTTGTAATACAATGTACATGTACAAACCTACACTAGCACTGGCGACACTCTCGGTGGCTATATGATACAATGTATAATGCATATATGCCTCTACAGTAACATTGACAAAATATTCTCAGTGACTTTGTAATACAATGTACATGTGCAAACCTACACTAGCACTGGCGACACTCTCGGTGGCTATATGATACAGCGTATAATACATATATTCCTCTAATGTAACATTGTCAACAATATTCTTAGCGGCTTTGTAATACAATGTACATGTACAAACCTACACTATAGCTCTGACACTGAAGATACTCTCAGTGGCTATGTGATACAATGTGTAGTATATACGTGTATATGTCTCTACAATAACATTGGCAATATTATCGGTGGCCATATACAATGAAAAACAATGTATATACATATCTACTCCAGCGTGAACGATACGTGCCTATGTATTACAATGCAAAATACCTATAATAGCATTGACAACATTCTCTCTTGATTTATAATACACTTTATAATTAGTAGATATCTAAAACAATGGAAAGTACAGTACAATATAGTATAGTACATTATTTTGTATTACAATCTACATATCTAAATATGTACATGGATTGTGTAAGTAATTTAACAACGGCAGTTGTAATTTATCAAGGGACTTTTACGTGAACAGATAACGTCCGCCAAATAATTTTTGGTCCTTTTTTATGAGAGAATTCCAATATCATACGAATCATTACAATGTATCTTCAAAAGTTATCGTCGCTATTCATTAACCCTTTCACCACTGCAGACCATAATGGACTCATCCATATCAATGTATGGTAGAGTCTACTAAAGTTACATAGGGGTGAAAGGGTTAATATGACAGTGGAACGTTATCACGATTGGCGTAATTAAGCCATTGATCATCGTTCATGTACATGTACAAAATGTGTGTCAGATATACGGTCTGACCACTGGGACAACAGGATGTATTTTAAAACAGAGATTTAGTGAATATACTTAATTTGAAAGTGTATTCAAGATTTTGCCAGATATTTTCATACGTATTACTATAATCATCCTCGATACGCCAGGGGTTATGCTCACTTACGCTCTTTCGCTCTCTGCAGAGAGCGTAAGTGAGCGTAACCCCTTGCGTATCGGGGATGATTCCTAATGACCATTTACTATCATTTTTATTCACAACTTCACGATGACGTAGGGTTCAGTATCGGAACACATACATTAAAGTGTACCACAAGATGTTGTGGTGGTAGGCCTATTGAGAGACATCAAAAACGCCCGGGCGTAATCGAGGCCACTCCGTAACTGTTACACACAACAGTTACCCATTGCTTCTAGTACTAAAGATCATATTTAATTTGATATGTATCTTATTTATTAAAAGCAATTACGACTGTGTGCTCCCTTTCAGGCGAGATATGCTATTGTCAGCTGCTATACATCGCATGACCGACACTTATATACCCACAGATACTTGTGTATAGCGAGGTGCGTTCGAATACAGACATGCGGGGATCGCCGCTCCAGCAAACAATGTGGCTACTATTTCACGATTGCAACTAAATTAGAAACTGTTGTCGAGATAAAATCGTCATGAATGGCGTGTTTTCATTCACTAAAACCAGAATGGAGAGGTTGTCTTCCAGTCAGATTTTTGTATCACGTCAGGTTGACAATACGCGGTACGTAAAGACTGTGAAGCTCCACACACAACACCCCTTTGCTTATAGACGGAGAATAAAAAATAGCATACAATCTGCACGTTAAGCATAAAATACTTGTATTACTGCATTGAGACCTGGTTACTGTATCACAAGACTTTGTACTTTTAAGACGTTCCCAATTCTTAAAATCAGATCTATTTTTAAGTTAAGTTTAAATGCCGCATTTCCGTAAACATTTAATGAAGTAGTTAAACAGTTGTTGGGAAATCACTTCTTGACTTGAAAAAGTGGATGAATTTCAGAAAATCTAACTCCATATCATTAATGCTCAACATTCTAAACGTTTGTCTTTTTTAAAAATCGTATATAGTTTAATCTCGCAATGAATTTGAAAGAGTAAAATATTTACGCTGAAAACTCACCTTTTGACCAAAATAATGGATGGATGGCTGAATCCTAATCTTTTATATAATCCTAATAATATGAGATACCATATTGCATTTAAAGATATCTTTAATTCATTTGAATATTACAGTGACCTCTGCCTATATTTCACGAATTTCTCTTATACCTGGCGACCCCTCTGGGTATGAAATGCCATAAAACAGGATTCTTCGCTGTAGTGACGAACAGTTTATAATGTTAATGCTGCTGGTCACTATAGATATTGTTTTAGGACGGAACTTTTAATAACGTATTGTTGTTGCAGCATTCATAACGATATGTTCTTCGTAATATTCTGAATGTTAGATAGCTGAGTTTTTTTTACCAAAATTTACAGCTGTGATATTACACATTGGAGCTATATTTATAATATATATTCTTTGCAAAACTCCCAATGGTTTACCTTATTCCTCTCAGGAGTTACAGCTAGACTCTGTGGTATAACATGTGTATTGCCAATGTTGTAGGGAAACACGACTGTTTGTTTCCCTGAGATCAGTCATGTTAAAGCCAACGTGAAACATGCTTAATTTCGGAGAAGCAAACATTCGTGTTTACCTAAAACAATGAATTTTATATCAAATTATGCCAACATAAAACAGTAACACAATGGTGGTGATGATCTTGTTGAATCGCCATTGTTGACGTCTGCTCAAGTCACTCGGCACTCGGTTGTAACGGCTTTTGCTCATTTTTCTAGAGAGACTCCGAATATAGGACATTTGAACGGGGAAACTCGAGCGCGAGAGGTATACACCACGGTTTATTGCTACGTCATGTGATCAATATAATCCAATCAAAAACGCTGTTATATAGATGAGGTACACTGTATAATAATAATGGTAATATTAAAGAATCTACAATGTCAGTATATTTCTATTGTATTCGAAGCATAATGGGGCCAGATAATCTACAAGAAGCGACAGCATGTCTTACACAAACTTGAAACATCAAAATGGCGTTTGGTTTAAAGAAGGACATGGAGAACGTGGCTATGATACAGAATGTTATTGAAAGAAAATATATCCATCCATTTTTTTCAGCGATGCCAAACATTTTTGTACTCTCACCATAAACATGATGTTTACACGGATGAAGCTAAGTGGCGTTCAAAATGCGATATCGTACTAACAGCGAGGTCGAGAAACAATCAAACAAACCTTTTAGTTTTTACACACATTGAGGGATGGCATTTACGATCTTAAACTCTAAAAACTCTAATGATACTTCCGGTTGCCCACCAGGAGAGGTCCGAAGGTACATCATGTACTTATTTCGCGGTTCCATTCGGTAACAACACTACATAGGTTTTATTTAAGGATTAAAACGCATCTTTTCAACATTTAAGAATGTATGCAACACAGTTCCGTTCAAACATATTCCATGACGCGTGTTACGGAACTGTGAAGCATGTCATCATACATGTTGAAAAGATACATTTCAATCTTTATATTTACGTTCAAAGTAACAAAAGCAATAATACTTTTTGTGATCTCATTCGGTTCAAAATTACACTGATAACAAACAAGAGGCCCAATGGGCATGCATCGCTCACCTGGTATTAATCTCACACGTGTAACCTTAAAAGTGATATAAAATAAAGCTACAAGGAAAAGACCAGTATTTATGACTATTAGTCATTCAAAAAACCCTGTTAAAAGGTTAAAAACGTCACCCCCGTAAACTTGAAAGTCGAACAAGGTCATTACGTTGGAACAAATTTTATAGTTTCATAGCAGGATGCAACTTGCAAAATATCACCACCCTATCCTTTTGTTTATTGAAATTAGGTCATTTAAATGTTTATACATAT
>JAUMHH010108531.1:0-21449 GCA_032359455.1 Chlamys rubida
GGCTGCGATATGTTCGTGTTTGTCTCCTTGTGATAGCGCGGAACTGATGCCTACTTTATAGTGCTACCTCACTGAAAAATGTAATAAACAGAATATTCTATGTTCGATGATGATGAACAGTTAAATTCTAATATGAAGTATTGGGCAAGTTTGCACAGCCAAAAGGGGTCTGTCTTTCATCTGCTTTCATCTCATTGTAATCACACATCTCAGCAGATGTGGTATTTAATGTACTATGGTTCCTCGGTTCCCTAACAACATAAATATTAATTCACATGGCCATCTTGGGTCTAGACTGTCTTATCACAAGACATTTCCCCTATCTGCAGGTCATGAGCACCGGTCATAGAAAGGACATGTATCCAACCAATAAGAAATACAGGGGTCAAGATTATTCTTATCTCTCAGCACAGCCAGCTGGGCATTCTGACCTCCCATAACCACTGATAAGGAATAGAGTATGAGATCCAATCCTAGGACCTAGCATGGTCACATGACTAGTGCTCTTTGATCTAACAGTTCTAGCTAACAACCCAGTCGTTTTCTGATGGTCAAGCAAAATATTAGTACCATCCTCCTCCCCCACCACCACCTTCATTATGTTTATTGGTTGCCTGCAACCATTGGTCAACTAAAACAGCGTCACTCCTCGCTATTTGGGCCTATGACAGTAAACTGATATCATTTAACATGGATTATTAATGATGCCAGTCTGCTGCTACATATACACCAAAAATCGGTCAATCCAACTCCAGAACCTAGAGTTAGCTGGACTGTATACATCAAATCTTTATGGTCGAGGGTAAGATAGCTAGATGAACTCCAGGTCTTAGTGATGTGAATCTCAACTCTTGCCTACTTCCAGACATTTAATCGACCAGGCTATGGTTTTCCAAGAGCTTCAGGTCAGTCATAGTCGCCCAAGTCCATGTTCGAGACTGGTTTTCGGACTCCGTTTTGGCCTTGACAGTAAATTGGCATCTTGTAATAACATGTACATGTAACATGGATTATTAATATGGCCAGTCTGCTGCTATACACCCGAAATCGGTCAATCCAACTCCAGAACCTAGAGTTAGATGGACTGTATACAGAAAACCTTTATGGTCGAGGGTAAGACAGTTAGTTGATCTCCATGTCTTAGTGATGTTAATCTCAACTCTTGCCTACTTCCAGACATTTAATCGACCAGGCTATGGTTTTCCAAGAGCTTTAACTCAGTCATAGTCGCCCAAGTCCATGTTCGAGACGGGTTGTTGGCCACAGTTTTGGCCTATGACATTAAACTGGCATCTTGTAATAACATGTACATGTACCATGGATTACTAATGTGGCCAGTCTGATGCTATATACCCGAAATCGGTCAATCGAACTCAAGAACCTAGAGTTAGCTGGACTGTATACAGAAAATCTAAATGGCCGAGGATAAGACAGCTAGTTGATCTCCAGGTCTAAGTGATGTGAATCCTAAATCCCAAATCTTGCTGACTTCCAAGAGCTTCAGGTCAGTCACAGTCCAGGTCCATGTTTGAGACGGGTTGTTGGCCACAGCTTTTCAGTACCCTTCTCTTCCAACACTTCGGGGTCAATAGCTTATCGGCTATTCTTCATCAGGTCCAAGGAAGGTACTGCTACAGGTGATAATCACCCCATTTCTGCAGTTAATGAATTCTCAAAGTTTATCTTACATTGTGTGTTATATGTTGTGTACA
Organism: Chlamys rubida; assembly: GCA_032359455.1. Taxonomy (NCBI): domain Eukaryota; kingdom Metazoa; phylum Mollusca; class Bivalvia; order Pectinida; family Pectinidae; genus Chlamys; species Chlamys rubida. The sequence goes on from JAUMHH010108531.1 coordinate 1,713, forward strand.
TTCTGTTTCACTTGTGAATCATTTTATATTGGTTACTTGTGTTACGTACTCGATAATATATCAAAACATATAGCTTACACGTGAAAAATAAATTATTCATAAAAATAAGCACTTATCACTACCAAAATTAATTTACCCAATATAGTCATTTTACTCATGAAGGACTCAACAATGGTATTTAGATCAAAACAATGTAAATCTAAATTTAAAGTTGTCCGAGGGATATGTAGAAATACCGCAAAAGAGAAATGAGCCGATAACCCCGAATTACGTTAAAATAAAAGAAAGTGCTTTGGCAGATTATTTATGTTTAACCTATTATTTAATGAAAAATCGTGCCAGAAATAAACTTCAGTTTCAAGCTTACAGTTAACTGTTGTGTTGAGCATTCAAGTATTTTCCGGATGTTAACATATGTTTCGGTTATTAGCGTGTGTCTGAATTGCATTATGGGAAACCGCATCGTTTTTAACCTCCATTATAGCACATGGTTGTTGTGTTGTGTGCTTGTGGTGATACATCACAAAATATTACATCAACCGCAAGGTCACCCATCTTGTCAACTAATAATGTCCTCTATATATTGTCAATGTCCTCTATATATTGTCAATATCCTCTAAATATTTTCAGTGTTAACATTCATGCATACCAAGGAATTTTCGCCCATTCAGACTTTTACTCCTCTGCGTTAAAATCCGTCCAATATTAAATTCGCCTGTCACATTTAATGACTATGTATATTATGATGTTTAAAAATGTTCGCTGTATTGATAAATTCGCTCTCATTACGGAGAGAGAAGACGGCGAAAATTGAACTGCAGCATAAATATCCCGGTATGCAATACTTTATTTGAGGAAATGCAGATTTACAAAACACTGATATTGATTCAATGTTTCAATGATCGAGTCAACTTTCATTGCTCGGTAATAAGGAATCTAAGAAGGAAAACCCCGGATATTTGAACCTGTTTATCAACCTTAGTTCAAACACTGTCTAGGGATAATGACGTTTGTGTGTTATTCCTTCAAACAAACACAAATATATTACTGACAATGATTATAGTGAATGCAGATGTTTGCCATATTCATATAAGACGGACACTGACCTAAGCTTAAGTGTTCTGTTAATTGGTTTTTAACAAACGTTCTATTTCGTAAAACAGTACCACCTGCTTGTACTGTTTAAGCCGATTTTCATTGTTAAAACTTACATTTGTGACTAAAATAAACTTTAAGATTTGTACGTATGTAATGTAGTTGTACTGGTGGATTGTTTGTGCTTCTTATTGAAATAGATTGTTTGCTTGTGATAAACCTGTTTTAGTTGATGGCTTTTATAATGTAGTTTGCTGGTTGTAATTTGATAGCGATACAGTTATGTTACTGGTGTACGGCACGATCTGCTAAAGTATATAGGCTAATACAAGTGCAGTGATATCAGAACGCCGACGATATCATCTGCCAGCACTTAAAGACAGTAAATGCCATTTAATACTTCATAATCATTGACAATGATAATGTAATATAAACAATGAAATATTCCCCGGACAGATGGGATAAAATTACTTCATAGGCGCAGTGTGGTCTATTTATTGATGTAATCAAGGTGGATTACAGCTTTATATTGGCACGTCTTCCCCTGTTGGTTTTAACATGTGATTGCGTCAATATTACTATGACGACGGTGCGGACCCGACGAGGAAATACAAACTCTTAAAATGGGAACACATGGTCATTGCTTGATGAACATAATGATGATCTGTGAGAAAAGGATCGACAAAAACTGGATTACAATCATGCCTCATTGAGACGTCTGTCTAAAGACGAGCAAACATACTCATGCTTCGTGTTGTAATCGTTGTAAACAATACGAAATGTACAATCAGTATTTGAAGTGACATGTGCTGATGTCTTTTCCGGGATTAAAAGTAGGAGGAATTGAACAAGACGCAGAAATAAATATTTCTGTGTAAAAATGATTGCGACGCTTTTGGTTGTACTGACTTTAACTGGAAACATGTATATTATAAGTGCAGATATTCGTTTGAAGACTCAGAAGCAAATAATTGCAGATTTGTTTCAAGGATATTCAGCGGTTATCAAGCCTCGACAAAATCTCACGGCACCTGTCGACGTCAATCTTACATTACATTTTTCGTCTCTGAGAGAAATCGACGAGAGATTACAGGTGATGACATTCAAAGGCTGGATGGAGCTGACTTGGATCGATGAATTTTTGATTTTACGTGACGGAGTAAAAAGTCTTCAGCTTCCCAGGAGTGAGATATGGTACCCGGATGTAGCTCTGTTTAATTCCGTTGATGATCCTCAACACATTAGTGACGGTCAACATATTGTTCTCCTAGAAAACGGACGCGTCCTATGGTACCCGGGACGGCAATATAGCGTCAATTGCCAGATTGATATCAGGCGATTTCCTTTCGACGAGCAAACGTGTCAGGTCCAAATTGGCTCTTGGCAGACTCCTGTTTGGATACAGAGGATCGCAGACACCGGTAAAAGTTTAAGTGAAATTGGATATGAGGAAAATGGCGAATGGGAGATTATAGGTAGAATTACGCAACCAGAATACAATGAAAACCTCAGGATTTCCTATGTAACTTATGAGATTCATTTCCGGCGACATTTCTTATATCCTGTGATCAACACGCTATTTCCGGTTGTCTTGCTTTCATTCCTGAACACGCTTGTGTTCTTACTTCCGGCTAAATCGGGTGAGAAGATGACTTTGAGTATATCTGTTTTCTTGTCATTCACGGTGTTTCTGACGGTGTTTAATGACATGATGCCCAAATTATCGACCACCATCTCTTATCTATCAATTTACCTGTGTGTACAACTCGGACTCAGTGGATTAGCTCTTGTCGAGTCCATCTGTATTTGGCGGGTACATTACCGCGAAAATAAAGCAACTGCCAATAATTTAAGCCCAGAACCATCTGACAACTCTCTTTCGACACAAGCAGAAGATATAATTTATAACCAGCAAGATATTCAAATTGAGGACAATTCATTCGAAAACCATCGACATATTTCTGCCACACACGAATACAGAAGTAACAATAACGACATACACAAGCGCAGTGAAAGAAGATCAACTAAATGGCTGGCTGTGCTAAGCGTAAAACAGACATATTCTGTAAATACTGAAGGAAGCAACGCTGGGTGTCAGTTAAACTCGGACCGTTTAGATTTGATGTGTTTCTGGTTACACTTCGGGATAACATCTACCACTACAACCATCCTCATGGTGATGTTTTGGTTATAAGCAATGCACATTTGTATATCATGTATATTTTCACTGTGATTATTTGGAAACGTCAAGGTAAAATTGTTTTACATGCAACTCAAACATGCACGCTCCAAAGTCTAATGTTCTATTAGCATGTGGCTCTGAATGAAATATATTTGGTTTTAATTTACCTTCTATAATAGAATCAAGGAGAAGAATAAAGCTCCGTTTGGTTTCTATAGCAGTAGTTTCATATTGATCCTAACACACGTGTTAATATAGTTACCGATGTACATTTTCTGATAAAGATTCCTGAAGTTTATTGTTCTATTAGCAGTTGCACGTAATGTAATTTATTTGGGTTTAATGGCCTTTCTACGAGATAATCAAGGAGAAGAGCAGAGTTACGTTTGCTCCTTCAGCTGTTGTTTTATATTGATCGTAACACGCGTGTAAATATTCCGTCTTTTCGTATTGCAGAGTTATCTGCTCTTGTGAGCAGGTATTGCTTGTTACGTCATTTGTTTGTGAGAGTAACGTCATCAATTTTTGAGAAAGCGATGTAATTTTTTCACACAAAACAATCAATACCTGCTCCCAAGAGAAGATAACTCTGCAATACGCAATGACGGAATAATACGCTTGGTATCAATGTGACATACTTAACTTATCACGTGCTGTATGTTAGAATTGAATCCTCAAATGACTTGAGTTGAATACGAGAACATGCAAACTTTCAAACTGCGTTTTTGTTCAGTAATTAGTAACACTATTGAATGAACAAAGATAAAAAGACTTAATTTTGATTGTAACCTTGGTACTTAATTTTGATAGTAACCTTGGTTTGTCCGTCCTAATTTGTTCTCTTGTAACAAACATATAATGTACGTATACCCTAACAGCCAAGTTTCATTATCACACACACGTTTATGTACATATTATGTATATATAATATAAAATGTATAAGAACTTTTTTGTTTCGTTCTCTCTACATGACATTATATCATTGCGTTGTATTCTTCCTTCAACACCAGTAAATAATTTCGTTTCACATGTTTAGTTTTAAATCAGCCGAGCCACGCAGTAAATTTACGATATATTGTGAAATATAAATTATGTTTCCTGTTTATTGAGTTATCATGGAAAGTCGCCGTTCTTGACATACACAGTTATGTAACAACATACATGATATTACTGCTGTACCCTATGTATTCGAATTAAGGAGAATAGTATGCTTTATCTATCCTCAACGTTATTTGTCGTGTTTGTAGTAAACTGCTTTAGAAATAAAATCAGCTCTTGTTAGTGTTTCATTTGAACATTTAACTCCAAAGTGAAATTATTTCGCCTTATTGGGAGTTGAATTGTGTGTCAACTTTGCAACAGTGCAGGTGTTGCTTAGGAACATTATAAAAAAACAAGAGAATACCGAAGTGCCAACAGAAATCGTAAATCGAACTCCGATCAACAAAACTAGGAGGAAAATATGAACAAAGGAAGAATGCACACAGAGACTCTTGAAAAAAAATACAAAGATAATAATCTCATTTCTTCTGGAAGACTTAGTGTCTACTGCTTTGCTCTCGACGACATCCGACATGTCAATCAGTTCAACGAGAACGATGTGAAGTCACGTGTGTGATTAAAACAGGCAGCACAATATTACTCGATAGCGGTTGTACAGTTTGATATACAGTGCATATACTAGAGGAATATCGAATGGTTATTTATCTATTTCCATAGATTGATGTTGGAGCCTTATTTACATTTACGGCTTAGCAGTTTGATATTTTACACGAGGCGCAATTCCATCAATTAGTTCATGCAAACAACGAAATAAACAGCCAGTCCTTTAATGTTTAAAAATCTATGCAGATAATCAACGTCTCCTCGATGCTTGTAATTTATACAGAGATAATATCATAGTGTTTCATCTATTACACATGTTTACTCCTTTCACTTCACTTAATGAACTGTTGTCTCTGTCCTGATGACTTGGGTGTTAGGGTATGTCAACCGTATGCTGGATCTAATTACATAAACACGATTTTACAGATTACACAATCAATCCAATCTTCAAAAGCTTTCAAATCATGAGCATAACTTTAATCAAATGGAAACCGTTTTAATCGAGGTTTATTTATTACCAGAGACATATTACATGCACAGGTAAATTTCAAATGTTGCAATTTTTGTGCAATTCAAAGTTTAATAAAAAAAATATTTGAATTATTGAAAATAAAAAGGTCCATGTTTGACAGAAACACGTAATAGTGCTTACACATTTGGTATTACACAATAGGTCAGCTATATCCGCTTCGCAATACTTTTACAGAAATCTAATTAATCCATAATTATTATCAGCTGAAATGCATCTGGTAATATCAACACAGTGACCCGAAGATCTGAAGTACGTGTTTAACTCACAACGAAAAGTGTTGATAAATAAAGCTGACGGCGAGAATTCCTTCTATACTTCTCTGTCATCAAAGGTTACTCAATCGAAAGAATATAGCTAAAGGAATATTAGCATGTTTTTTCTTATATAATTATTCAAATCACAGAAAATATTTTGAATTTTATTATGAATTGAAATAATTCAATAAAAAAAATAAAGACGATAACGAAAAGTTTATTTTTAAATACACTTAAAAAAGATGCATGATGGTTCGAGACTGAAAGCAAACACAATTCCATCATGTATTATGGGCGGATTGGTCGAGTGGTTAACACTCCGGCCTTCCACGCAGGTCCGAAGTCGTCGTAAGCATGGATATTCAGAGAAAGCATTTTGTTTTTTCTCCTGCCCGCACAACTCCAACAACCCAGGTGGAGTATAGAATGGTCTGGGGTGGATGCTGCTGTATCTGTGCTGTAGCATTCAAGTGAAGTGGCACTATAATTGATGCCGTTGGAAGCACGGTTCCACTACAAACAGAACACATTACACATTACATCTCTGGCACACACGCAGGCATACACACATATTGAGATATTAGCCAGGTGGCATAGGACTAGTAGCTAGCGCCTTATAAGGCAGCTCCTGCGATTTTCTCAAAATCGAATTGATTAATTGATATGCTGATTGTATTAACTGTATATATGTGTACTGTTAAGCGCTTTAGAGTGGCTTATGTTAGCTAGATAGGGCGCTATATCAAATGCTGTATATTATTACTATCATCTATATACTACTTTATACCACCTACCGGTAGCATGATAAATTCATAATCATTGGTTGACAGTATGAGAAGAAATTGAGAACAACTTGAGAACAACCTGAGAAGAGCTTGAGAACGGATTTTCCTATTCCCCAGCCCTTGGGAACGTATTTTCTCAAAAAAGAACGTCTCCTCGCGCCAGATGACGTCCGAAAACGTAAATACTGTCAACACAAAAGTGATCCGCGTAAGAAAATAGTCCGTCATAAACATATCAATACAAAGTTACGAAAAAATATTGTGAGAATAACAACACCATTTGAATGTGCATATGGAAAAGTCAATGACTATAGGATTGTTTTAAAAATATTTTTTTCTTCGTAGTTTTAAGGTTCATTGTATTCCTCCGCGCAAAACGTCTATTTGTTTACGTTAGGCGATCATTAACCATTGAGCTTCGAAGTCATTTGGAAAACACGGTGTTTAGTTGCCTTTTTTAAATGGAGAAACATATAAGATAGTAGTATATAGATGAAAAATAGTTTATCATACAGTATTTTCAGGGATTTGTCGTTCGAACAATTATCTCATCGCTCGCACGTAGATAAAATCTCGAGTCCACCTGAGGAGGCATCTGGATTTTATCCACGTGCTCGCGATGAGAAATTTGTTCTCACGACAAACCCTGAAAATACAATGTGATAATCTATAATTATTATTATTAGTATGTAGTATTGTGGTTCGATGTTGAACAGCTGAAATATCACGTGGAAAGGAAAGTGATAAATTCAACAACATCTTTAATCGTGAGTTGTTTAGTGATGCTCAAGAAAATGCTTTTCTTAATTTACACCGAAGAATTCCCAATATTCTTTGCGGTCCTCCAAATCTCGGTATTCGTAATACATCGTAATCCCAATACTCGGTGTGATAGTACTGAGCTATTTCATTAATTTCTCATGAGAATAGCATTACGTTCTGTTTTGCACGCTACCAGCAGACAACTAAAATCGATCTAGTCTGTCGTAGAGATTTCGAGGTGCTTGCGATCACGTACACCGAGTCCACAAGTTTCCGGTAACATTTCTGGTATGACGGAAGCAACCGCACCTTATTCCCGGATTACGTGAAGGCGGTATTAAAGAAAACATGTTTATTTTATGAAATATTTAAACCTTCCCCAGCTTGCTGTAAACAGTTATAAATCATACATCAGACATATTATTACCTTTTTCATGTTTTTTCTGTGCTTTGATTGGCTGTTGCGCATCACATGACATTTTTAAAAACACGGTTTGACTTGAACACAGAATCCGAATAAATATGGCTATAAATTAACTGTGATTCTAAATATGAAATTAAATCTTTGAACAGAATGCTTATCTAACCCGCAAATATAGTATTTTACTTTTAAACAAATGATTGTATTGATTAGCTTCAGTCTGTTATGTCGCGACAGTGATTTATAGCTCACGAAATATACCTTTCTGTAGTATCATCAAAGGATAACAGTTTTATAATACAGATTTAGAGATTGACTTTTCGGTATTCATTGTAGATAACAGAACTTTAGGCATCTAATTATACGTCAGAAGTAGCACTTATTAAACGATCTGCTTAATTTATGTATGATAAAGATTCGTTCTCGTGATAACGAGCCTTTGAGATATTCAAGTCCTAGTTGTATTATAAGCATTTTTGTTCTCAATAGTCAAATTTAACCATGCTCTAGCGTACCTTGACGTCATTTCCTGTTGATACACAGGAAGCGCATAAACACCCAGAGGGAGGCAGGTGGCACATCTTGGGCGAGGATGCTGTGTGTTACACGTAAAGGGAAAGAATGTGGTCGTACTACATAGTTTTACTTCCCGTCAACATCAGTTGTACTTGAGCACCACATATTGTTTACATTCCGTTGTGTACGTGTGTTACATCATGTATCGTGTCTTTGGGATGCATGTAGCGTATATTTTATAACACTTGTAACATTCTTATTTAGGGATACATATTGCCTTATTGAAAAATACGTATCCCAGGTACTGGCTGTAGGTCGGTAGTTTTTTCTCCGGGAACTCCGACTTTACTCCACAACCAAAACCTGGCAAGTCCTTAAATGACCATAGCTATTGATAGAACGTTAAACATAAAAAAACGTCTCATAGAAATGAGTTCAACACTAAGACACCTTGTATTTTTTTGTTTCTTCTGAAAATCTTTTGAATGTTTATTCGGACTTAATAGTGAATTAATTACGCGTTAAAATTTTACTATCGGGGAATTGATGTTTTAAATAGAATTGCTAACACATTTTGATTGGTACACAGGATTTGAATGGTACACAAGAATTGATGATTCATCTAAAAAGTATACAAGAATTGATGAAAGGTATACAAAAATTGATGACACGTTTGAAAGGTACTCAAATATTTATGATACATTTGGAACTTCAACAAAACACTTTCATTTATGATTGTATCAAATCTCAGGTACAAAACGATCTATTAGTATTCTTGATATGCTTTTTGTTATACATTTTAGTGTGTATTTTGGTTTTGTTTATTTACCCCGGTTCCAAGTTCGAGAACGTGACATTTCTTAACACGGCGGGTCTCGATAGAACAGAAAATGCTTACACTTTCAAAACACATTGCCTCATTATCTTTGTACGTTTTCGTGAGTATCTTACGCTGAGTACATATTTCGCCTTGATATAATTTACAATCAACCGATGCGTGTGACACACAGCATGAACCCATATCTAACAGTCCAATACTTAACACAACAGCAGGGAGTTTTGAGGTGATAATTTATACGTGCGTCAGTCGGCTGTTTTGCGGAGGTTCAATTCACAGTTATGTACTGTCACTTTGGGAAACAATAGAAAACGTATGTCTTGCTTCTTTTGTCAAAATCGATGCTGTGGTGGAATCGGTATGTATCATGTTCCCTAATGCTAACACAAAAATAACCTGCTTGTACATTAACATCTGTTAAAACGAATTTCACAATGTAAAAGTACAGTGTCAAAAAAAACATCTTAGTCTGCACCACAGGGGTGGGACAAATTAAAATTGTTCATGAAGTATCAGACTGTAGGGACAATGTATTGATGACCTTAAAATCATGAATGGAAATTAAGACAAATTCTTAAAATATGCCAATGTCTTGAATTCAAAAATAAAAAGCATACACTGGTTCACCTTCTATTGACAGGTCATCAAATGCTTACTATAGAACGTGCTTTTAGCCGTTTTTGTATCGAAATGATAACACTCGTTAATGGGATGATTTAAGGATTACCACTACCTAATGACCAGGTGTTCCGGAAGGGTAAGCGTCTTCCGCTTCGTCAATGACATCTACCATGTTTGGGTTAAAACCAACTTCAAGTTATAGAAAGTTTTCAATCTGAGAACCAGTGAAGTGACAACAAAACAACAAGACACATTAATGAGCAAACACAGTAATGAGCGAACACACATTAATTAGCTAACACACATTAATTAGCTAACACACATTAATGAGTTAACACACATTAATTAGCTAACACACATTAATGAGCTAACACACATTAATGAGCAAACACACATTAAAGAGCAAACACACATTAAGAATAATAAACACAGGTGTCATGACGAATGCTGGACGTGTGGATGTCGGGTGAGGCTGAAAGTATTAAACCTTGTTAGGAAAATCTACATGAAATCTCCAACAAAATGACAATTTACGTCAGAAATATGTAGGTGCTTATAAAAAAATAGACACATGAAATACTATAGCTACAATAAAATACTATAGCTACAATAAAATGTTAATGGTTATTGAAGTGTATGATGTTTGGCGATAACGCAGCCTCATTAATGACAAAAACTTTATGAGCAGCTATAAATAACAATATGAATGTGGAGATGACTTTGAACGTGTGCTTAGTCGTTATCTTTACCACATCTACGGGAATAAACCATAGCAGTTAGTTTGTACAAATCCGCGGTTAAGTTTTACTGCATAGGCCTGTGGGTTAACAACCTATACGTAATTTTCTATGGATAAAAGTATGAATAATAAATATGAATTTCTATGAGAATGTAAAGGAGCTTTCCAAGCTGCGCACTCGTGTAAAATATCAAAATATTAGCCTCACTCGTGAAATATATTTGTTATTACTGACGACACCATTAAATATCCTGATATTGACCGAGACGAACACATATTCACCTCAAGAAAAGTTTAACATTGATAAATATCTTAAAGATCTAGTTTTCTATATTTAACGTTGTGTTAAAGAACTTAAATCGAGGTCAAGCATATTACAAATGGCCGCCATAAACAAGTAGGAGAAAAACTAATGAACAGAAAATCGAAATAGATAAATTGTATTTCAGCGATTTCCTCATAACTATTCAATAAAGGCAATAAGTGTCCTTCTAACAGCTTGCATATACAGTTATTAACATGATAAATACAGAAACAGGATACACCCCGAAATTGAAACCCCTGACGAAAAACTAAAGATAACATCTACGTCGTCGAAATTTGTTTTATCCCTTTATCTTGCCAAGAAAAGGAATTAAAAGAATTCGTGTCTGTTTCAGGCTTACCCGACAAAAATTACACCCGGAAAAATCAAAACATAGGTTATGAGAATTTAAAAAAAAATGGCGTCCCAAATAAATGCAGCATTTGTGTCAAGTGTTACCGATCTAAACCGCTGATTATCAGGAAATGCATCAATATACAAAGTATGTATTATTCGCAGGTCCCTGTGTGACAAACCCTTTACTGACGTACATGTACGAACACGTGCGCTGGGTTAAGTGTCAAATGAAGCACATTTGTGGAATTTATGGGCAATGCGGATGTGTGATATCAAAATGTTTAAGCAAACAAATAAACCCTAACAACTTCTTTGAAAAGGTGTGACTGTAATGCTTACAGGTGATTTGTCCATGTAATTAATGTTTTGAAATTCCGATATAAATGCTTCCCTTTATTACAATACGTGTGACAAAAGCCACGCCGGGTTTTATTAGTGATTTTTATTTAACTGCACCTGTCTTGAAGATTGTTGGGAACTCACTATAATCTGGTGTTAGTGACTAAAGCTATCCAGACCAACAACAGTGGTCAATATAAGGTTTAAAGCCCTGCCAATAAATCAATAATTACAAAACAAAAACCTGAGGATCAGTTTGAATTTTAGTGTTTAACTACACGCCAAAAAAATGTATAAATATTAATTTAAGATAACGACTCCCTATTGAAATAACCTCGCTCATCCAGGATATAGACGTGTATTCTAAAATACTTACCTGTATCCGCGGTTGTAAATCAAATCCATTGAGGATACTAAAACCAAATACGGTTGACAGGCGCCATTAATCATTATTGCACTACTTTGTCAGTGTCCGGAAGGCTCGGCGATATCCGGCTATCATCGCAAGGCTCGGCGATAACCGGATAGCATCAACAGGATCGGCGATATCCGGGTATCATTACATTTCGGATTGAAAACAACTTAATATTTTATTTTTAAACTTTATTAAAATTCTTTTTGATATTCTAGATTACAATCGGCCCAAAGCTAAGTACACCAAACCTCCTCTCATCATCACAATCATTGTTAATAACTCGGGAAATACACAACACTATGAAGATACTTCGGGCATGACAGTATTTCTAAACATATGTACTTTAATTCAGATATGACAGTCATTACCTGGATTCCAGGAACGGATATTTATTGTACCGCGAATATTTTCCGGTTTACTGCTTAGAGTGGATGTTTAGTTATGCTTTTCACATTATATGTATTTTATTAATTGGTCACTAACATGTCCCAGTTATTGACTAAATGCAACTGTCTACTCAGTACTAGTCCGAATTATTCTGACGTTTTATCGCCTTTTTTATATTGGTCTGTCGTCGATTAATCGACACCGATATAAAAAAAAAAGTCGATAAAACGTCAGAATAATTCGGACTAACTCTGTACGTGTGCGTGTATTACGACCATCTCGTGTTCTATGTGAGCGAGAGAGAGAGAGATGAAATGGTTATGAACGATTCAGTCATTCCATATTTTCGTGTTAGCGCACACAGTAGTCCGAGGTTCCTCTGGCCCTGACACATGTAGATGTCTAGTGTCAAGATGTCTAAGTCTGGTGCCAGGGCAAGAGGAAACTCGGGCTAGCATAACAGCACCTGGAAATTCAAAATGATCCGAGAAAAATCGAAATGTGGACAGTCGAGGATATAAGTGTTGTAACACCAATGCCCACTACCTCCCATTACACCGCTTAAGGTCCATACATTTGGGTTTTTCTCCTGCTCAGTTCTTAAATCGCCACAAGTAAGAGTTGTCAGTAAAGCGAGGTATGGTTACATTCCAGTATGATGACACTATAAAGCATTCTTTACAAGTAGTGACCACATCGCCACTGACCGTGATTGATGACATGAAAGACTGACCTATATATTGTTCTGTGCGGTACACTGTCGGCTAAGGTGTCTACATCAAAGAGAGTTTGTAGTGTTGACACTAGTGTAGTAGGACGAGAAACAGTGATACAGATAGTGCCGTCGCTGGGGCTCGAACCCGCGACCCTTGGCTCTCCAGCCCGATGCTCTACCGCTGAGCTAAAGGGAAATTCCCTACAGCTGACGCTTGAATTGTAAGGCAACCTAATCAATGCACATCTTTTACACTAGCAACAACGTACTACAACAGCCAATACAAAATGTCCACTCCTGACGGATGTACTGGAGTGTACTACCTGATTGGGTGATTAAATACAGGAGTAACGACATGATTAGGGTAATACTGTACACTACCTGTCGAAATCGACCATTCATTAAACTATTTTATATAATAACGTTGTTATGTCGTGTGTGAGGTTACTTACATGTATTGAGTATATGGTTTTAAAGTACATTATTTGTGCGCAATGTTGTGTTTTCATAACGTGTGTGAGATTGAATCTGCTGAATTCAATTTGTGTAAGGTCACAATCACCTGCTTGTCTTTCTCATTGAATAACAGTACAATGTCTGGACAGAAAGCTGTCTGTACTTTGGCATGTTGTTGAAAGGCTGCCACGTCCACATCCATCACCCAGTCTTCTGCCTACTCCATAATCCCGGTTCTCCTGCTGGATCGACACATGGTTGGATTCTTGCTTTCCTATAAGAAGCTGACAATAGTGGGACTATACGCCAATTTCTTTCCTGTCTCTCTGACCATTCCATTCACAAACAGGATGACCCACATAGTACAGCCTATCACGATGCCTTTCTCCAACTTCTGTCGTGATATTATGAAGTCTTCCACCAAGGAACGTAGTCGCATGTAGCTTAAGTAGCTGCTGATCGTTCTCTAGATATGCTCCAGGATATAGGTACATGTATAAAGGTAGTTCCTCGGCACCTCTTCAATCACCTTGTGAGAAATAAACAGTCCAGTACATGTTGCCGGGTTCAGGCCAGAAATAGTTCGGTCTCCTCTGTTGAGCGTTGCGTCTGCGGTGAGCTGAATTGGTGTGTCTCAATGCTTCCCGAGGAGTCTGGAACTCCTTCTTCTGCACGAGCGTGTCGACGTGACGCCGTACTTGTTAGACACCGTGTTTGTCGTCAAACAGCGTCTGGCCAGAGCTGCAACAAAGACATTGTTCGGAATCTCTGTACAGTCCTCCTCCTTGCAACTAAAACACTCATTTGTCTTCTTCGAGTTTGGTATTTTCTCTCCACATAATGTCAATAACAGTTGCCAAAACCGCTCTGGCAGCTTGAAATGTTTCTTGCGGACCTTGTATTGTATCCCCCTTGGCCCTAATGCTGATCAATGTAACTCTAGCCCCTTTTGACCACAACCTGCACTTTTTTCCATAATTTTCAGATTTCTGCAATTCCGCTTTCAAACCATGTAATCATCCTCTCAGTTGATTCAAAGCCATCTTCTCTGTGGCTTACCTGGGCTCGTGTCATGCTTGGTTCCTCATTCCTGCTGGGTTGGATTTCCGTATCCCATCGATTAGCCTTTTTTTCTTTAGAATTGGTTTCTTGTGTGTTTTTTTTATCGTAGTCTGGAAGCCCTCTTCCCATGTTGAAACGAAAGCAGTTAAATAAACTCCATTACTGCTGACTTCAGTATGATGCCCACATCGTCATCGAACTCATTTGATGCATTCTCATCCATCAAAGCTAACTCCACCCTAAACTGCTCGGGTTGTTCGGTGCCTGCTTGCTCGAGCTTTAGGTCGCTTCCTACCACCAGAGTTCGGAGTGTGTACCGTTATTGCCTCGGAAGGTGAGAGATATCTGGCGCTGTGGTGCAACCCAGAAAACTGTCATCCTGTGCCTCGCCAGATTGGTCATGCGCTCACTCTGTTTAAGAACAGATGCAAATTTTGATTAATACGTGTCTGGTACCCATGGTTTATCCTGCCTCCCCTAATATTTTTGTAAACCCTACCCTAGCAGGTGCATAATGCATAGCACTGTTACGTTGCATGCAAATTTGCTATGTGTAAGGCTAAGTACATGTAAATCGAATCGGTAGGTGATGTAGTCAAAATCAATATTGGCGCTGGAAGGTGACAGATAGCGCCACACTTTGTCACCTTTTCGTGTGTATCGTATTTCTGGACGATAACATCATTTAATTTAAATAAAAATAAACTAGCAATCCTAACTTAGTCTTTTTACTTATTTTATGTCCTTGAACAATTTGTAATCAATGCGAAATGTACATACAATTGTAGTTTGCTATATATTACCATAAAGTCCATTTCACC
Organism: Chlamys rubida; assembly: GCA_032359455.1. NCBI lineage: Eukaryota > Metazoa > Mollusca > Bivalvia > Pectinida > Pectinidae > Chlamys > Chlamys rubida. Next base: position 16,919 of record JAUMHH010108531.1, read on the forward strand.
TTCAAAGTTCGACTCGGACTCGTTCATTTAGATATCGAACATTGTAATATTACCAACAACCTGAATCAAGCTAGTGTGTGCAGAATAGGGAAAGTAACTACATGTGATAAATAGGATTTTACTGACTTTACAAGTCTACTAATGAAACACGCTGCGTGTTCACAGGGACCCGAGAATTTGTTGCAGCCATGTTTCGACGTATCATTGGGGTGGCACTTTTACTAAGAGTTGATCTAGACCCCTAAAATGTCTAACATTACCTTAAACTCATCAGTTTAGGACCAAACATTAAATGTAACAAATTGCCCAGTGCTGTGTCTATGTAGAATACACACATAGAACACGGTATTTGAACACAAATAACATAAAACTGTTTATTGAAAGGTGACTTGCATGAAAAAACAAATGATAAAGTTTCAACCAATGAACAAAGCCATTGAATAGTTCAGTCGATAACCGATTAACGATATAATCAGATCTATAAATGTACGGGTTCAACCAATGAGACAAAAACAACCCGTATCTAAATTGTCAGTGGCGATTTATAAGATAACGATGGGCCATTCATAAATATGAAATAAGTCCGTTCATGAGTTAAACGCTAGCGACTTATGAACATGCAGGTTCGTAAACAAAAACACATTATTGATCAGTTCATGGCCAAAATGTACTATTGGGCTAAATTGTATGCTGTAATGTAATTCCTATTTGGCATGCTGTGTGTATCAACACATGTTAAAGGTACCGTTCCTCGTGGGTGGCTTGTGGTCATCTCTCAGGGCACAACGTGGTGGACACTGCTGGTGGCTTTTCCCGTCCTCGTGATTTGCCATTACGGTCACAGCTATCTCTTTTTAAAAGTGACACGGTTCATACTATACATATTAGGTCGTTAGTAACTTGATGTTAGCCATTACTCCACTAACTTTTGAATTTCATTTAATTAAGGGGTTTATGGTCTCCCCTTTTGTTTCTCCATATTTTCGGCATATATATATATATAGCATCACCGATAAGTGCTATAAGGACGAAACAGATTTAGGGTGCATTTGATTCGTGGTTTGGCATACTGTATCTATAAACAAAGGTTAAGGTGAGGTACCATGTACATATGTGTTTCTTAAGTTCATATTTTATAAAAAACAAAAACAAAAAAAACAACATGAAATAAACGCGAGATTAACAACCCTGCTTCCTTCCCTCCTCCCACACTCATTGACACTATACCCAGCCACTCCGAAAAACTTGAAATGTAGTTCAGCGTTATGGAGCATATTTAAAGTGTAATTTAGTTTAAGGTTAGTCAATTTTTGATATTTTCAACAATTTGAAAAAATATTTAATTGGCATTGAAAAGAATGTTAGGCGCAAATATAGCAAAAGTAAATCGAATTCTAGTATGATTAGAAATATATTGTCGTGCGCATTGAGGCAACGTTCCTTCTGAATTCCGCAATATATCGATTTTCAAACAAAACTTAAATGATTCCAAAAAAATGACGGCATTGTCTTGCAATCTATCTATAATAATAGACAAAAATCGTAAATTTTGTATACCCCTCCCCATTGTATCCCCTAGCAATATTTTCTAAGAGATTGTGAATCAATATCCAAGTCATTTAAACTTGTTTACCAAATGTCACAGTATAATGGATGATTTCAAAATACATGTATAAAGAAATGTTTCCCAATATGTCATCAGTTTTGTGTAGGCGTGCAATGCCACATCACAACATCTTACGCAATATTTACTAGTAAAACAATTATAGTTAGATCAGGAAGTCTGTACTCGTGACCTTTATGACGTATTCTCATTGATTTTACTACGAAACGTGTGCAGTGGCGGATCCAGAGTTTTTTTAGGGCTTCAGGACCCCCACCCCCCACCCACCCTGATAATTTTCTTTAAAATTCATGTATTTTCACCATTTTCCTCAATTTTCCCCACATGGAACCACTGGTGTGATATAGGTGTATGTTTTTATGTGTGTCGGGGTGTGTCTCCATTCGACCAATCAGAAGCAGCCATTTCCATGCTCACATTGATATATTGTGTACATGCACTAGTAACAGTCATTTGATTTGATAATATAGAGAAAATCACGCACAGGCAGCATGGCTGAGGTAAGTGTGATATGATCTGTATATTTCATCACAATATCTTCAAGTTTACTTCTGACATCTGGGTTTGAGAGAGCCGGCAGGGACAAACATGTGTCTAACAACAGTGACTGAAGGTCAACCTATGCATAATATCAACATGGGCTTGTAGCCGTTATTGTCGTGTCGTGTTTTGTGTTTATTAAGATACGTGCTGGACTATTATGTTACTTAATACATTGGAACACTAAATCTGACAACAGTATTTGTGTTTATATTATCGGAAAGTACTAGATTGTCTCGTTAACTGCAGATTTGTGTACAACACATGGTTTTAGAAGTGTGCAAATGTGTGTAGCCGCCATTATTAGGCTTGCGTTCGGAAGTATCATGGGCTGGTAACTAGTAGGACATAGGCCTACTGCAGTAGTATAGGTGGTTGTTGAACCGTAACGTACTATAGCGTGGTTACGCGCGTGGTTCACTCTCGGACACCGGCTTCCTACTTCGGTAGCCCCACGTGTGTTTTGTCACTGTAAACAATAGGGGGTTTCCCATATAGATGATATATCTTGAGCATTTGAGATTTTATGGAAAAATGTAAAGAGGGAAGTTTTGTTTTGTAATATATATTATAATGAATTTTAAACAGGACTGTGAACAAATTATTGTTGAAATTTTCACCTGGATAATTATGATATTATATTACCGTATTTATCCTAAAATAAGCCCATGAGAAGTAGGACAAGGAATAGTGATAAAGATAGTGCCATCGCTGGGCTCGAACCCGCGACCCTTGGCTCTCCAGCCCGATGCTCTACCGCTAATCTAAAGGGAAAAAATATAAACTTTATTTATTTTACAACTATTATGAAACAAGTTATTTCAACTTATATTATTAATCACTCTTGTTGGCCCAGACGTTAGTGCGTGGGGAATCTTATTGTGGGAGGAAACCGGAGTTCACAGAGAAAACCCACATAGTCGGGCAGGTGACCCCTATATATACCTTTTCACATCCGATCGGAGAATGGAACCCCGGACGCCTTGGTGAAAGGCAAGTGCGCTATCCACTGCGCCACCCAGGTTTTACCTTTAGTGTTGAATGTGATTTGTTCCGTTACTGATTTAGTAATTGAAGATTTGACATTAAATTCTAAGTAGATAAATTGAAACTTCAGGCAGAATATTTTTGAAGTCCTTGTGGACCTAAGTAGCTACTGTAATACAGGTCTTTTTAAAGTATAGTAATTACCTTTATGTTTTTAAAAATATTCTTCCATGGCATATTTTGATGTTAATGATAGCATTAACTGAGTTCTTTAATTAATTTTTTTCTTGATATTTTTAATAATTGCACATAGGTACCTGTAATTTTGTTCTATTGCCCCTAACAACTTGAAAAAAACAACTAACATTGGCAATTTGCTAGACAACAAGGAATGGGGTCTCTGAAATATTGCCCCATCATTGTTACGTTAAATCACACCAGTGGATTGGACTGGAGGCATGCTTTCCTACTAAATATAGTCGATATGTGTAATTCCCCGGAAATGTCAGACATGAAATTCGTGAATATATATATATATACTTCACATTTTGTGCATGAAGTCCTCACTAATATAGCAATATGATAATTCATGATGCGAGGACAACTCGCTCAGATCCAGTCAACCTAATGACTCGTTTAATTTTGACTCCAAATATGTCAACAAAGCGCCAACGATTATAAATTCTCATCGAATTTGAATGGATCACAGGTTATTTCCTTACTTCTTGGGGATTTAATTCAGTACAACTCATAGAAAATTAATAGCAAGTTATTTGTGGGTGGTCAGTCCTAATTGACCACTAGCTGTCACATATGTCTAGATGTTAACATGAGAAGGTCATTGGCTCAGTGAATTATGTGTATAACAGTGATGTAAACACTTGGCCTGATAACCCAGACCTTATCCTATGATACATGTGTACTAAAGTTTTCTTATACGGTAATACTTATCATCACAAGACAAGTAATTCATTGATACGGAAGTGGGGTTTTCTGCTATGTCTTTATATGGTGAATTGTTAATAAAGGATGCTTATACTATCATCACTATGTCATATGATAAACCACACATACAGTATATGTATCAGGCTTTATATAGTGAAAGCCTACTTATGTTGGACCCCCTATAGAAATGGGGGTTTTCTGTAATGTCTTCAACTTAGAGGATATTGAAGCGACCATAATTGATCTTATGCCCCCAACACTTGGGCTCTGCTGCCCAGAGAGCAACACTTCAGGACTATTTATCACATATTAATATATCTTTCCCTCTGACTGCGTTTTCCTTTAAGTTGATGTCTCCCAAAAAGGCATCCATCCTATGACTTGACTATTGCAAGGACATTGAACCCCAAATAAGCATTTTCAGTAAATTGAAAA
>JAUMHH010108642.1:0-21443 GCA_032359455.1 Chlamys rubida
TATATTGTTAAAAAAATGTTAACTTTATTTATTTTACAACAATTATGAAACAAGTTATTTAAACTTATATAAATCACTCGTGTTGGCCCGGTTGTAAGCGCGCGGGGGTCTTAATGTGGGAGGAAACCGGAGTACCCAGAGAAAACCCACGTGGTCGGACAGATGACCCAATACCTTTTCACGTCCAATCGAGGAATCAAACCCTGGTCACCTTGGTGAAAGGCTAGTGGGCTATCCACTGCGCCACCCTACCACCCTAGCTATAGTTCCTATTACTACTAAAAATAAGTGAAATTCTTCTATGTGATAACTCCATAGGTGTTTAGCCAATGTGAGAGTTGTTTTTTTGGGGGGAGGAGGGGGGATTTACTGAAATAAACACAATATCTGCATACAAAAGTCATATTGTTTAAGTCATTCAATTCTTTTTGCAGTGGATTTAAGAAAAGGAAAATGGAAGAGGCAAAACAAAAGGAGCAGAAACCAGTAGACAATGAGGATGTGCCTCCAGAATTTAAAAAGAAAAAGAAACATCAAAACAAAAAGTTCCATAAATCTTAACAAATACTGTATTGTCTGTAAATATTGATGATTTCATGGTGACGTTAACCTTAGATCCAGTCAATTATTGTGATATAAATGTCTGTTTTAGCCACAATTCAGTTTAAAACAAATGTTAGTAGAAAGATTTTAAATAAGGTTTTACATTATAGTCATCTGTCGCCTATCTGATACATTACTTACTTGACATGATACACAATCCTGTTGGCTGTACATTAACATTGAAAAGAACACCGGCGAGACAAGAGTTGTTAAAGAGACGTTTATTGTTTTACTGGGTTATCAATGATAACCTTACATACTTGATAATGTCTATAAATAAAATCGTGAACATGAAGTCATTTTGTTATGGTATTTTATTGATTCACATATTCACATATGGAATTTTTGTCAGTTTGGTAATTTCAGACTGACTTTCATTTTTAAAAAACAATTACCCCGGTAAGCATAGGGATATGTTTCTTGCAAATATATGAATTATATAAAGGAATATATTTAAGGGAAACTATTGCTTCCCAGGGATCCCCAGAGTTTAAATTCTAGTCCAATGTGTTATGAATTTTACTGTCTGAAGCTCTTTCTATAATCTATTTTACAAGAACATTTTCTATGTTAATAAGTATTGCTGTGGTGTGAAATAGAACAATTCAGTTGTCTGCAGCTGACCATTTCTCTTGGATGTCTTTTGTATTATAAGTCAAATATGGTTTTATACTTTAGACAAGTAATTCAGAGAGCAGGTCAATTCTGAAAATTTTCAATACTGCCCTTATTACCAATCCAGTCCTTCAGAAACAGAACGCTTCATATAAAAAAAACTCAATAAATATTCCTTGATAAGATTTATTTCTATGGTGCACATGTATAAAGATATATTGCCGTACAAATTTATATATAAATATTATAAAACGTAAATGATTGCATCAAACAGGGATATCACAATTTCTTAATACTTTATCCATATTAAATTTGGATGGACGGAATTAAAGACAATTAATTTATACCTTGATAACAATGGACGGAATTATGTAGATAGAACATACGTAATAAATCTATTATAAAGTCAATCAAGGGTAAATTAACAAACAGCCTAACATACCGGTATATTACTTACACTTACAATTTAGAAAGGCTTCGCCTCCTCATTGTTACCCCTCTCTATAAAATAACCATAGCAACATATATGGGTACTTTTGTCCTCCTGTCATTTTAACCCTTTCACCACTATAGACCATAATGGACTCACCCAGACACTTCTGTGGTAAAGTCTACTAAAGTTACCTAGGGGTGAAAGGGTTAAGTTAAGTTTTGATACAGATGAATTTTGTAAATTTTAGGCAGATTTTAATATTGATACGGTTCATTGCAGTGGTATAACAATTAGGATGTTAACCATTTCACCTATGTAGACCATAATGGACTTATCAATATCAATGCATGGTAGAGTCTACTAAAGTTACATAGGGATGCAAGGGTAAAGATAGGAAGTGTCGAAAGTAAATACAACTTGTTTCTGTGGCAACGTTGTGTTTAATAACAAATATCAGACATTATTGATATCTTCATAAATATACTGGTTAAGTCTGAAAAGCACAATGGCAGGCTTGTCCTTTAAGTTCGGCTCTGTCGACTACGTATGTTGTTGTCGAGTAATTTAACATTAAAGTCTAACCAGTTTTTTATGGGAACTTCAATCAATACAAACGATTTTTATGAGATTTTGGCAGCAAGCCAAAAATTTGTGGTGCTCATTTCTGTTGATAATGGTTTATAAATAACAAAAATTATAATACTCTATATTTAGACCAAGCAGGATACAAATTTACACAAACTGCGCATCTAATGAATAGCAATACATTTGATGGAAATGTATGCATCGTAAATGTTGATTAAATCTCGTTATTGAAATTATCTGAAACTCTTTTTGTAGGCGTTATTTATTCCAAATCACACTGAAACTGCTGTTGTTTTTTTTTACAAACATTCAAAATTTTGACTTTGAATAAAAATCTTTTTGTTTGTTTGTTGACATGGAATCAGATAAGGTAATTTGAAAGACCGGTTAATGCTCTTGTTTATTCACTCCTGAAAATGTAATAAATAGTGGCTATATGCGTTTCATATGGAGTGTGACTCCTTGCAAATCGATATCTCAATTATTTGAGTACAGGATGCATTTTTTAATCACAATGAGATTTGAATTAAAATATTTCACTTGTTATCAAATAGATTAAGTCTGAATTTAAATTAACACTTATCATTATTTGACAGTATTAAAGCAAAGTGATTGATAGAATATCAACATTTGAACAAGTAAGCACATGACTATACACACTATTTATGAACAAGGAGTATCAGTGTTAACACGATTTGTTATTATATCACAGATAGGGTATTTATATATCATACAAAATTTGCTAGATTGAGCACCAAAATCGTTTTCCAAGACAAATTCTTGTCGATTATGCTAGTAACGTAACACTGAAAACATGTATGAACAGCTAATGGCCTGTGTTACTTTTGGTAGGCATTGGTGGAATACATACAAGTCCATGAACAGGAAACTAAATGTAGCTATTTGATTATGACAGATACATGTTGGCCAAAAAATGGATATGAATTAAGTACAGGTATATTACAAAATATTAAGTATTTAAGCAGGCGTTGGGTTTTCACATTTAGTTTCGAATTTCAAAAAAAGGTTGACTATTAATAAGAATTCAATGAAAGTCACATCTATCTAAAACATAGTATTGATTGTAGTCTCACACGGTACGTTTTGACCGGCTACAGCCATAATTGTGCTATTGGGCAACGTGGACGTTCTTCAGGTAACTCCCAAATTCCGTCACTATTATTCTCTTTTAAGATTTCTTCACATGAAACATTTCCGCCTTATATTCCATTTCCACAACACGCATCGAGGAATTTTTGGCTGGTAAAACACCAACGTTCATTATCCACTAATGTACATATTTAACGACACAACTTGCCTTATGGCACAAGTTTTCATGAGGTTCAGATTAGTCGTCTTCCTCTTCTTCATCGTCCGTTTCCTCCACCTTTTCCCCCATGATGTCTTCTCCCAGGATTTCTAAAGATGGCGTGTCTTTGTTAGCCAAACGAAGAATGACGACATCCGGGATATCGTGAAGTCCAAAGGTGATGAGCTGACCATCCATTGCGACTTTACAGCAGTTTATTTTCATGTCGGGCGTGAACACCGCCAATACCACCCCTCGCTCCAAGTCCCACACGGAAATGTCCCCAGCAAACACCACTGCCTGGGTACCACCGTTTGTGACGAATATCTGGCTGTCCGCATTGAACTGGAGGCCGGGGTAACCTTTTATCTTTCTCAGACCGTTGGCAGACATTGGATCCCAGATGTGCAGTTCATTCTTACCGCGTCCGATAATGACTCTAGATCCGTCATTCAGGATTGCCAGCGCCATTACATTGCTCTCGTTTTTGAGACGCTTCTTTATCTGCCCTGTAGTACAGTCCCACATCGTCACATAACTGGTCTTTGTCTCCTCGTCGTAGTTCGGCAAGACAAGGAAGCTGCCGTCCGGCGTCAGAGCAGCACTATGCAGAAACAACATTGAAAATGGAGCTTCGATGATGTGCAGATGCTTCTCGTTTGTGATATCAAACACGCAAAGATGATGAGCGAAGTACGATGCTACGGCAATGTTCTGGTTTTCACTTATAATGTATTGTTCGATTCCATTGTCTTTCTCTTTCTTTATTTCCTCGTGACGTTTCCGCTCCTGATCCAAATCATCCTCGCGACGTCGTTGTTTCGCCGACGATGATTCCGCCCGGCGATCCCAAGGCGTCATCACTTCCGTGGAGTTTCGAATACTCAATACTCTGTCGGTACTTGATGGTGATTTTTGAACGATTTCACGGTTTGGTTTGATCCTCCGAACCACGTGTCCATTGATGAGACTCCAAACGACGAAGTGACTCCTGTTGTCCGACAGTCCAAGAAGATTCTCGTTGTCCAGCATGATATATTCATGTGCGGGACAGGGAGTGATATAACACCCGGTTATTTTCTTTAGGTACTTCTTTTCTCTCAGGTCGTATATGAATACTGTTTGGAAAACGGGCCGGGAGCTATCAGATGCACTGGAGAATCCGCGGTCGGACAGAATCACAACTCGGGTGTTTCTCACAATGACAACGTCTGCCGTTTCCGATAAACCCCTTTCTATCCTCACTGCGTTTTGCAAGATCTTAGCCCTCACCGTGTTCCACACGCTTATTGGTCCGCTGTTCATTTGACGAGCGACTACATACCTCGGGTTGTCCACCATAGGAATAATCTGAGTAACACCCAGAGACTTCTTCAGTTTCGGCATAGATTGATTCACTTTACCACTGAGGTTCCAGATCCTTAGTGTTTTGTCTCCCTTCGCTGCCGTCAAACAGTACTTAAAATCTACACAGGCCCCCATCAACGATACGCCAGCATGGCGGGCTAAGTGTTTGTGATCCTCCGTTTCTAGGTTCCAGATTGCAATGTCAGATGTTGACGTTTTTTCTGAAGAGCAAATGGCGATAACATGACTTCCCATGTAGTTAAGATGTAAACTTGTCATGTGGTCATGGGTGCACCCTCTAACGCTCCGTAGGTAGTGACCTTTCTTCAGGTCGAACAGTTCAAGCTGGTGTATTTCGTGAAGGGTCATGTATTGTTGTCGACACGCAACAATGTAATAGTCCCTAGTCACCCCAAGACTGACTGCAGATGAGGATTTCTCATTGCATTTGAGCGTATGAATCACCTTTCCGGATCGCGCATTTTGTACAGTTGCCATATTTGCTCCCCTGAATGCATGTAACACTTTATCGTCAAAGGAACTCGAGGCAATCAGTAAAGAATTGTCTGTGTACACACTGTTGTCCTCAATCCTTGCTTCACAGACCATGGGCATAATTTGCTTCTTCAGATTCCATGTTCGCATTATGTTGATCCCATCAAAGAGCGCGACTAGGTACTTGCCTTCCCCCGCCGTCCCAAGCACGGGAGGGTCAAGGTAATGATCGATGGTCAGAACGCATTCGCTGAAGCGAATGTTCCACACACGGATGACGCTCCCCTCTACAGTGGCTACAAAAGCATTGTTCAGGGCTGGTATAATGGATCTGACGTTTGTTCCCGTCCCGTCTATAGTTTTCATGACTCGCCCCGTCCGTATGTTCCACAGTTTTATCGTATTGTCCGCAGATGCCGTCAATGCCTTCAGTCCTTCTGACGTCAGTGTCATTGCCGTGATTGGCTCAGAATGTCCAGACAATAAGTCAAACAGAATACCGCCAGGTTCAGACAAACACGAGATGGACGGGATAAGAGAAAGCATAGACGGCGACTTTGCTTGATCATAAAACGAATGCAGATAGGGATACTTTGGAGGATCTCCCGCGGTTGCTGGAATGTCTCGAGCGATCATTCCATGCAGACGACCTATCATTTGTGACGCTAACTGTCGCGGGTCGTTCGTAAGTGCTGTTGCTGACAACTGAATTGTGTCCGATAGCGTCTTTAGATCGATGTCTGTCGGATCCACTTGCAGGCCTATTTGATACTCCTCAACAAGTGCTCGGAGAGAAGTGCCGCATAATTTTGCAAGTACCCATTCGAAATTGCATAGTCCTTGTGATTTATACAGTTCCATCTGTGACGAATTCAACAAATGATGCGGTAGTTCGTTCACTCTGCGTAGATTGTACACTCGATCTGATCCGTCTTTGACGGAATCCTCAGGCTCGAAGTACAGGGGCTGCGACGAGACATGTCTCAGCATCCCTTTGTCATTTCCAGGGTAGGGCTTTTTCTTTGTTGCCCATGTTCCCAAGAAATACTCTGTCATTGCTTTGTGATAAGATGCGGCCTTGTCGCGAGCGAGCAAGTATCTTTCCTCTGCAGCCTCTTTAAACTGTGCATGTGCCCACTGCAATGTTCTCATGCTCTGTGATTTTATCACAGTGATATATTCCTGTAAATCGTCTCGAAGACGAACCCAAAGGATGGTTGGAAACCTACGGCGTGGTGGATGGTAGATGGACATAATGTCGTCCATGACAGCTTCGTCCAGCGACAGAATGTCCACCATTTCATTGTTAGTTAATCCGTTCCGTGATGCGGTGATGTAGCCTAGAGCTCTGCGTACCAGGGGCTCGCCGTGTTTTGTTTCCAGCTTCCCAAATTTGAAAGAGGCTTGCTTTTTTACGTTGTCTCCAAATTTGATTTGGTCAAGCGCCGTTAACGATGTCCAAGACAGCGCATCTTGAAATGCGATCTTCAAAAAAAGTGGCATTGGACATTTCTTAAATGCGTCCACGAGACACTCAAACTGCGCATCCGTGAAGGTTTTATCATTTTTGTGAAGCCAATGTTCAAGGATTGTTATTGCATCTTGTTCTGGAAGTTCCGGGATTTCGATGTAGGCTTCTGATGTCTCGGGGATACTCTTTCTTAGGTTGTCAAAACATTCGTATTTATCATCTGGATTGGTAGACACTATAATGTAGGCATTCTTAGGCAGTTCCTTCGGCAACCAGGTCAATTTTCTTCCTTCGTGATCATCTGAAATTGTTTAATTGTTTGTAGAGTACTACGGCATAACACAGCTCTTTAATGATATTATAAACGATTCATTATTTTGAAGTCATTGTTGGTGTTAAAGACATCATTTCCATATATATATTTATTTCGTTTGTTTGATTTCTTTGTTTATGAAAATACATATTATTATTATTCATTCGATAAATTCTCTTATACGTTTTGATACAAACTCCTTTTGTTGTGAGGTTATCATTTTTATGTTTAAAGAGTGTAAAGTTACCTGATAGGCGATCTAGAGAATCCAGTATAATGACAATGGGATTTTCAGGTGTTGCCAGGGACAACCGGTGGGTGAAGTCGTTCATGAGACCTTTGTAATCCTGTTGGAAGAACACATTATTTTAGTAATACTTCTGTCTATATAGGCAAAATGTGTCTTTGAAATGGATATATGAAATATGGTACGGCCTAATTGTTCATTACTAAACAAAACTATTGGTATGTGGCGATTAACACTGACAAATATTATCACGATATGGCAATAAACACTGTGAAATATATTCCCGATTATAAGTTCAGATCACTTATTCTCTGGGATTTTAATGCGGAAATTATATATGGTAACAAAATAACCGTGATTTAAAGTAAACATAATTGTGTTTTCTTTCTTTTTCAGTTACTTTTTGTTTAGTACGGTTAATTTCTTTTAATCTGAACAGGTGTATCAACACTTTTTTCCGGTGCGAGATATCTTTGTCTCACCCTAGGGTTGAGACGGGGGGATTCCCCAGTCATACTAATTGTATGATACCACGTCAAAATGCATTGACCTCGTAAAATCAGCACTGCATTATTGTAAACGTACATGTTTTAGCGGTCGTCAAATTTAAGCGCTTTCTGCGCTTTAAATATTGTGCTAAATGATGAATGCACCAATCGCAGTGCTTGTATATTGTTCTACATTGCAGGTTTTCTAGATGCACTAATCCTTAAATGCACTAATCTATTTAAATTCGATTAGGCCGGCAGGGTAAGAGAAAATAAATCGTTCATCCCGTTGAGGGTGGGATGGAGTGGATCTCAACCCTTGGGGAATGTTCCTTAAGTTACCAAACACTCGGCAAGTGTCGAGTTTTGCAACTTAACTCATCCACCCCTGAAATGTCATAATGAACTATTCCAAACTTTGAATCGGACGAGTTCGAATGTGCCTTCAGGGGTCAATGAGTTAATAATCTCTCCTTGGGGTTGAGATCACTCTTTCTCACCCCAAAGGTACCGAATAACAACAGCAAATTTAAAACTAGAATATGTCGAATTACGGTAATAGTGTAATATATACATAGAAATACTGGCAGAGGAAACTCACCGTTGGGACATCCTCTACATTGGTCCCGAACACCTGACACATCTGCAGACAGAGGTCGCGGAGGAGGGAGCGCACGTTTGTTGAGCTGGTCGTGATTCCTATTACCCGCAACAGCACGCTCATGTTGTGTCTGAAACGGCAAGATAGCGTTCGTTATGTTTTGTCGTCACTAACCACCTACATAAATACAGCGGGTCGGTAAGAATGTTAGAGGACGGAAATTAAATTCGATATATTCATGACAAAACCTGTTGTGATTCCTTTACTTTACTTTTCTGATATTACTCTGCATATATTTTCATCATTAGACAACCATTTGTACGTCATATAGCACACATCATATTAATGTTGATATTTCATTGTTATATTCATAAACGGTCACTGATGAAGTTACACGTAGTTATACGGACAGATAGCAGATGTATGGTAGTGTTTGGTAACGTACTCTCTGAACCACTTGTGGGTCTCCTTAGCTGTCTTGCACAGAAGGGCAGTTTTACCACAACCCGCCTTGCCATAGAGAACCAGCGGAGACGGGCATTTAGACCTGAGGTAAGATTTCACCAACTGAAGGAGCTCCTTCCTCCCCTGGAAGTGCTTCGTTCTGTAGAACAGATGTAAAGGAATATACACTGATACTGACAAGTTGCTAGCTGTAAACAGGTACACAAGAACTTATTTTTCATCAATTTAAGCGGTGAATCTATAAATTATTTACATAAAAACGACTTTATTGGCGACGCAGAAATATAAATTTGTGGTCTACGCATAATTGGCTATAAACTTAGTAACTCGGGGTCATTTCATATCGCAACGATCTTGTTTACGTCGACTGTTAATATTTTGAATCCGGTTGTTTTATTGATATTTTTTATATTCTTTTATGAATATGTAGTTTGAGAGGAAAATTCAGCACTTGTATCGAAATCGTTTTTACTTTTCACCTTTCTCGCGGCATGGCATTGGCGGGGACGCAGTGAATTTTCAAATTCATTACAGAGCGAAATATTTTGATATGCTTGTTAAATCTCAGATTAAATTGAAACATATTCTCTTTTTGAAACTTCATAAAGAACTCATTCCTCAACGTTCTTCGAACAAAGTAATTGTAGGCGTCAGGCGCATATTATTCCAGATTGTTCGTGGAATAGATAACAAGGGGCATATTTAAGGAGCCATACGTACTATAGAATGGATTCAGTTCAGATAAGTCGAGCAGATCATCAAAAACTATATCAATTACTCGCATGAAGAGAAAGAAAATAACTTAATTATTGAATTAGCAAAACATATATTTATATCTAGAAAAAGGAGTAAATCAGTATGAGTGCGTATAAGTACCTTTCGTGACAAAACGCCACATGCTGTGACACCTCGTCGAACAGCTTAGTTTTGTCGTCCACTTTTCGTTTCCTCTCATCAAAGTAGATGCCTAATTGCTTCTTCAGAGTTTCCGTGACCTGTTTGCACATGCGCTCTATATAATGTTGGTGAGACCTATGACCTCCCACTATGACTCCTCCCGCTGCCCATTCGACATCGTAAGGTAGAATGTTTGTCACTCCAACCTGTTATAGGGACATGAGAAAGCCTTATTATGTAAACTGTTAGTGATGTACACATTAATGCCAATGGTATGATGCGTAAAACATGTGTAAAATGCATAATTTTATATATAACTCATTTTATAATGAAATCGGAGTAGACGCGCTCAAAACACCAAATTCCTTCTTCATTGATTTAAAACGGTCCAGAATTTGTTTTCTATTATAACACTCGTTCAAAAATTTTACTGTTTGAAATGTTCTCGCACAGTGTCTTACCTTTGTGGGCAAAGTCTCCAGCTTGAGATCTTGGATGATGGATGACTGATTTTTGTCGAGCGCGTGAGGATTTTCCTTGCTTACGTCCACGAAGTCTGTTGCCGCGCTGTCGTTGAGATTCCGACTGATGTCGGTGATGGTCCGCTGAACCACGAGACAGTGGTTGTCAGACGCATCCGTCTCTAGGATACCATGCTCAATCTCGAGACCAATCACTGTACGATAAATTGTAAAATGGTTTGTTAATAAATAGTTTGTTGGATAGTTTTTCAGTAAAACCAGTATAGTAAATACACTACAGATATTGTTTATTCAAACTGTTTTAACCTGAGATAATATCTCATTTTTCTAATTGAAATTTGAGTTCAGAGTTTCGCTTTGTTTGGTGTATGTATATCACATCGTAAGCATGGGCATGGTAGTATACACCAGGTAGAATACTAGGTCAGATTAATGGGTGATTTGTTTTCTGGTAGGTGAACCTAGTTGATATCAGTGATTGGTATTTGTTTTGTTATATATATATATAATTGATTTGGAAGAATTGATATTTGTATTATTATTATTGATATAACTGATATATACATTGTACGGATGGATATGCTTTTTTCAATAAAACAGAATATATCCCATAATTGTTGTGTCACATTCCCTACGGAGTACTTACTAGTGGAGAAATATTTCTTTCTTGCAAAAGGATCGGTGATCACCATGGGTGCGAATTCGTCAAATACCCTGCGGAGTTTCTTTGCCACCTCTGTAAAAGAGTTCTTGGCTGCATCCCTCTTCTTCGCATTGGCAAACTCTTTGTAGTGGGCACTGAAAAATCGAGTAACTCCACCAATGTATTTCCTATTCGGTACAAACATGTTTGAAACGTTTTTTGTAAATATTATACATCACTTGAATTGATGTAACATATACCTTAACTTTAACTTATGGACAGTTACGAGTGATATAAACCTATTTGAACTGATTCTGTATCCGACGAACCACTTACCTGATATTATCTAGCTTGTATACCGGGGGTATGCAGTTCTCGTCTAGATTGTACCATTCCTTTAGGATTTCGGGATCAGTCAAGGTTGCTTCCTGCTCCTGGAGGTTTTTAAGGGTCTGTGCCTCAGCCTTTGCCAAATCGGCGTTCTGCCTTCTAGTCTTTGCAGGCGATGACACACCCGCCGATCCTACGGGCGTCGCACTCCCTTCCTTTTCACTGGAGTGATCTGTAGCAGCAGTGAGGACACTCTCGGCATCCTGACGCTGTCGTTCACGTTCGGCTCGCGCAGACGATATTTCTTCTATTTGCTCTTTTATAAGGTCAATCTCTCTTTGACGGAAGTCTTGGACAAAGTCGTAAAATGCGTTGAATTCATCCACTGGTATTTTTGACGGCAGAAGGTATGGCCCGTACTTATCCCCCAATACAAGCTGACAAAACAGACAAAAGAGAGAAACATTACTGTCCTGCACGTGCAACTTTCCATAGAAATATTAATTCAAGCAAAAACAAAAAAAAAGAATGATCACAAAATAAATTAAATATATACCATGACCATTTTTGTACCAAGATTGCAATACTACTCACGAGTATGTTGACACCAGGGTTGGACTCGAGACACCTGTTGATGGTTGTCAGACAGGTGTCGGGGTAGGAGTGGTCATCCGTCACAGTGTCCGTCATGCCCCAGTGAAGGTCATACAACTCCAGCTCGTACCCCCGGGCCGCGCAGTATTCCCTCAAGTCTAATGATACCGTCTCCTCAAATGCCGTCTTCTCCGCCAGTGTGTCTGTGTATATGGGAAAACTTAGCAAATTACTTTAATTTATTTGATCCAAACTTATGATGTACAAGCTATATATGTTCATAAACAAGATATAATACAGAACTGCTCATCAGGCGTGAAATGAATAAAGTTCTTTTAAAAACAACCATGTGGATATAAATGAACGTTTCGAAAGATTTCGAATATTTCCTATGCTACCATTATCGTGCCATTGTATAGCAATAAGTAATATGGCATTACCTGTAAAACCGGAACTGATATAAACCGGAACGACTGTACTCTCTGGCTGACACATCCGGTGCACGTGTCCTTTCAGAATATCTGTCATTCTATCCCCTATTGCATAATGAGAGTCCCCGCGGGTCAAAGGTCGTAACACGCACGGAGTTTGCACGGGACTAACACTAAGTTTCCGGAAACTTTCTATCACTTCCGGTTCGGGACTCTCTCCTAATTGTGTTGTAAGTCTAGTTAAGTCAAACAATTCATCATCATCGTCATCCTCCTCCACATCAGATGGCTCACCATCGTTTTCATCCGCGACTGCCTTTTCCTCAGACTGGTCGCCTTCTTTTGTAGGAGATGTATCGTGAGCTTTTTTACCTATCGTGTCTAATTTGCTTTTCACATTTTCCTTTGATTCACCATTTTCTTTTGATTCACCGTTTTCTTTCATACCTTTCTTGTCTGTAGTTTTATCAACACCATTTTCTTTCATACATTTCTTGTCTGTAGTTTTATCAACACCATTTTGTTTCGACACTTCATCCAAGGAGATAGTGACAGAAGACACACGTTTTGAACGAGGTGTCGCCGTGTCACTTTGATTGTCAGTGATCTCCTTTCTAGTTACATCCCTCTTGTGAACGCTGTCCTGCAAACGATTACCATGGCTACCGTTGATGTCATGTCCGTTCACGTGACCGTTGTGCTGTCCATTGTGTAACACTTTTGATTTTTTAATCGACGGTTTACGTTGACTCGGTTTCACTGTTAATTTTTCACCAGTATCAGAATATTTGTTGAATAGTTCGTTTTCATGATTCTTTGGCTGCAATATAAAAACACGAAACGTTTTTTGCTTTCCTCATGAGTAGCATTTCATCACAATGGCAGAACAAATAAAAGAAAATGTCGATTTCTGTATATGTATATATTGAATTATTTTCGTTCTTTTGTGCAGTAATTAATCAGATTTTAAAATATCATATATATAGCATGCATTCCATAAATGTTTTAAAAAGTCGTTCGTTAGAAAAAAATATCGACTATCACCTTCCCTGTACGTCACATGTTCGGGCAAATGCTAATTTGGTAAACAATCAGAAGATATTTTAACATTTTCCCGTACACACCTTTTATTAATGTAAAACTATGAGCTATAGCATCAACAAAAGGACAACATGTGAGCTTAACTTCGATACGAAAATTCATGAAAGGAACAGACAGTAAAACCAGGGCCGGAAACAAGACCAGTCGCTCTGAAATGATGTCCGTTGATTAAACAACATGTGACACCCCGTATGATTGTTCGAGTCACCTTTATGTGTAAACAAGTCGATCACCAGCTATTTTAGGCTGTGAAAGTTTATTGCTGACAGATAATGAAATTATACAGTCAGGGATCAGGTGATGGTGACGCTGTAAAATGTTTAAGAGTAGATTATAGATTCACTGGTCGAGAACCCTGGTGGAGTAGTGTATAGGTCCCCAGGACGCATCTTTACAGGTAATCCGGATATTTAGGACCTGCAGTGGCGAATCAACTTTGATATGTACTGCTTGGGAGACTGAGATATGTCTACTGAAAAATCTAACGATTGATATGTTAACGTCGGGTTTTGATAAAAGGCAACAAGGATATCATAAAATGTGTGTATGTATTAAAATTTATGTAGTAAAGAAAATGATAACATATCATTTTCTAGAGCTCATTTTCGCTCCGGTTAAATACATTTTTGAATTTATTTATAATTATTTTTTGTTCGAATTATTATCTCCCCTTGTCGCACCTCGTATAGTTTGTGCTTTAACTTTGATCGATTCAGGGTTCACTCACTACCTTCACACTGCCCATCCTCTTTGCGTTTGACCAGTCCTGGCCTTCCATAAGGGACAACTCGTCTGCGGACGGGTCCAGGGCCGGGTTCATTCTCTGTTGTAATCGTTTGTTCATCTTCCTCTGTTAAACAATGTTTGTAAATCGTGTGTCAGACATAAAGGCTCGCAAACTTAGACTGGACAAGTCCAATAAATATAAAACTTCTATATTAATGTCTAGTATGTCTAAATGTTACTCTGGTAACCACTTACAGCCTTCAAAATGATGATATAACTAATATAAAATTCAAATAAAACCAATTGAAAGTAAATTAAATAATTTGATACTAATGGACAAAATAGCTCTCATGAGATGTTTGACAGGACATTAGATAAATATATTAACCCTTTCACCCCTATGTAACTTAAGTAAACTCTACCATGCATTGGTCTGGATGAGTCCATTTTGGTCTACAGTGTTGAAAGGGTTAATATGGGGAAGAAAATACAACATTTTCCATTGCAAAAGGAGAGAATTTTCCCCACAAAATGTACCCAAAAAATGCCCTGATGTCCTAAGATTTCAAAGGACCACAACCAGGAAATCCTCAAGAAACTTGGTTGCAAAAAGCAACAGTTTGTGAAACTCTGTGAAGATGTTCGTTGGCTCAAGAAACCACGTCAGTGTGTCCAGACTATTAGTACAAGGTTTTAATCTACTTATATCAAATAAAAAATGTATAAAAAAGTCATTATTTTCTTGGAATTAAATTAGAAATCAACAGTTTTGCATTTTAAGGAAGAGCTCCAATTCCACATCACAGGAACTTTAACGAGTGTGGCAGAATTAATCACACGGTTAATAATTTGGTAGGCTCAGACATGTAAATCTGATCTATGGATTTCATTCCCATTTTCACACCAACAGCCATTAACTTTTAATAGTAGCCAGACACTGTTGCTGAAAGTGTAAACAACTGCAATATAGCCAACACACTAAGGTTCAAGACGAACTTGTATAAAAAAAGAATATTTCGTATCAGTTCCCTTCTACTTTGAAATGAATATCATAAAAAATCTTTTACATACATGCGGTTTCAGGCAATAATTTCAATGCTTTAATGAAAATAAACTACATGAAACGTATACGAACATTCATGGTAAAGCTAACGATACTTTGCACAAATTCATTCCAGGCTTCCACAGGGCAAAACAACTGGCAAGGCTGAGTTTTTAAAAACGAATACAAAAAAAATGCTTGGATGAAATACTAGTATTCCAACCCTTTCTACCTACAGATCAATAACCACTGAGAAACAATTGAAAAATAGGAAACTTGTATTGTAAATAGATCTATAAATCTTTGTCTGGGTCGGGATGTTTTGACAGAAAAAGTGGTTTAGAATAAATAGATAGGATTTTGGTCTGGTTTTTCCATGGTGGAAAATTGTCTTGCAAAACGTCATTTCTAAAATATTTTTTTATCTCAGGAAAGGTGTTTCAAAATCTCTTTTCACATCAGAAGTTGCAACCTCCTATCCACCTCTATAATTTAACTCATTCACCCCTGAAGACGCATTTGAATTCTTCCAATTCAAAGGTTGGAATAGTTCATTGTGAAATTTCAGGGGTAAATGAGTTAAAGTCATTCCTGGAGTTGACTATGAGTCACCAGTGCTAAAAGAAATTAACTTCAGTCTTGTGTGGACAGAAGATTATCAAATGAACTGGTTTTTTTAAATAGTCATTATCCTGTCACAGTAAAAAATCAGTGACTTCTCTTTTCAATTTCAAATATAATTACAAACTAATGACCTCATTTAGTTCACTAGAATGGCTAGCCAATCACACAGCCTCTTTGTACATCCTTGACCTATGAAATATCTATTGATTTCATGTCTATTTCACATCTTCGGAATTAATTCCAAATAATCAATTTAAGTCAAGCATTTATTCTCAGCTAGTACAAAATACAAATTACATACAAATAAATACTGAACTAGTACCTAAGCTGTACTGTGACTTCTAACGAAGCTCGTTTTTATCTCACTTGCCCTGTTTAAATAGTAGGGGTTTTTTTAACTGCCCGCCCTTAATAACCATTAATCTGACAAAACCTCCTGGGAAATCGGGTGGCACAGTGAATATTGTACTTTCCTTTTACCAAGACAACCAGCTGGGTTTGATTCCCCATTCGGACATGAAATGGTATAATGGATCACCTTGCCCGACTACGTGGGTTTTCTCCTGGTACTCCAGTTCCCTCCCACATGAACCCTTTCACCCCTATGTAAGTATACCATACATTGATATGGATGAGTTCATTATGGTCTACAGTGGTGAAAGGGTTAAGATCCCATGCAATCTTCCATCCAGACCAATAAGAGCGATTAATAATATTTGAAAAGACTTTTTTTTTATATCTGTTGTAAAATAAGTCCAATTATCAAAACACCTCACTGCCCCACCCTCTTTCGAATTCTTCCTAATACATAGCCCCAATTTGACCCTCTATCCACTAACCAACCCCCATAACCCGGCCTTCACCCACTTATATATTTTTTTTTTTTTTGCTTTTTGTTTTCCGATCTTTTAACAGCTATGGTCATTTAAGGACATGCCAGGTTTTGCAGGTGGTGAAGGAAAGCAAGAGTACCAGTGAAAAACCGTCCAATGACCATTGGACCGGCCTGTTCTAGCCGACATAGAAACAGCTATGTCTCTGGATCAGGTGAAATGACGGCCTGTTCTGGCCGACATAGAAACAGTTATGTCTCTGCATGGATCAATGTAATTGTCACCCAGAAATACAAATAGCATCTCCTAACAATCTCATTTCTTATCCAGTAACGGTTCCACTGCAATGCTCCTGTCCTCAGATCAATTCTATTCCAGTATTGCTATACACTGACCTACCCATAATTGATTCCCTGATAATGGAACCTAACCAGGAGATAAGTATATCTCAATGGACACTTAATTAACCATTAAGGACCAGACACTTGGTCACATAGCATTGTTAGCTTAGCATGAATAATTATATTTACCACATAATATTTTTGTGATATTTTACAAAATTTGTTTTCAAGCTTTCAATCTGCATGCAACCATTTTTATTTTGACCCCCTCAAATATACTAAAGAATCCCAGATATTCATCTATATAACATGACTGGAAATGATAGCTGGTAAGCTAACATCACTGCAACAGCAAATAGAGCTAATCTGAGGTCACTGCCCAGTGGTCAGTCCGAAGATTAACAATAGATTAAGACACTATGTCCCCAGGATACAACTGGACTGTCTGTCACTGACCACCAGGCTAAAGCTCACCTGGCCAAGATGACATAACATCATGTCTAACAGAGATAACAGTAATGCTGCTAATTGCCCCCACGGCTATCCTTCCCCCTCCCCCCATAGGTACCCCCTCCCCCCCTCTACTCTGATGTGTCTCTGTAATCTGATCCAGACAAACATGCTCCAGTAATACAACTACTTTTACTGGCTGCACTGCTAGACTTGCACAAGCCCCAGTTCCATAAACGTTCCTCAACTTAGCGAAATCCCTCAAGATTTTCCAAACATGACTGAAGTTAGGAAGATTTCAGGCTACAGAGATTCAATTTAAAGACAATGAATTGCATTGGTCATTGACGAACACAGGCCGATTTCTCAGTCATAATTAGCTGTCAGTTAATCATAATGCTGCGGAAATAAAGATGTGTATGTATATATCTATTAACAACAGCATCAAACGATAAAAACATTGGTTCACGGTTACCTATTTGTTTCCTGCTGGAGTTGCACCTCGTCTAAATAATACATTTGTAACCCGCCATTTCATTATATGTGCGGGGGTGAATCTACTAACGAGATCTGGTGCGGATTCCAGACCGGAGTTGCGGTATGGAAAGAGTTAACCTTAATTCCTATAATGCTTTCCTGTAAACTCATGCAAATTTGAAGATTTATTTCTAGTGTGATCCATATTTTACAATAAAAAGCTGGACTGCCACCATTTGTCCATTGCTAGAGAGGTCTGGCAATGGACTGAGAGAGATGCATGGGAATTGTTAACAAACAAAAAGAGTTCAGGGGACCTTGATATATATGGTGGCTAGTCAACAGTCCATTTACAACCCCAACATTTTGTTTGTGGATTAACGGTGGTAGTATATTAAAATTTCACAGAATATTCATCAACAAACATATAACCAGTTTATCAAAGACATTTTATCATTTTGTGATACTTTATAGTTATGACTGTCGACAAATATGTATCCAAACTGACAGATAATCAGGACTTGAGTAAGTCTACATTACTAATTAGCGTATCATATTCAGGAACCCTTTAACAAACCTTTACTTATCAATTAGCAGGATGAAATGAGATTGTGGTCAGTCACTCGGCCAGTATGTAATTTGAGCCTATGTGTAGGGTCATTTAGTTGCCATTATAGGCTCTAACCCAAGTTCTTGGGGATCTGACATTTATATGGGGGGAGCAAGCTCAGTGTTGACAAGCACTTATATACGATTACTATACATATAGATCTCCAGTATGTATACTAACATACATGTGTTATACCAAATCTCTATAAGTACAAACTACACCCCATCTTGACTGGCAGGTCTGATTAATGACCTCTGTTTAATAATGGATTTCACTAATGAAGTGAAATATTATGCAAGAAATTATTTGACATGTACATATAGATCTGCTGTACATTTAATTTGTCCATCATCAATATTTACAAGAACACATCCTTTATAAAATCATCAACCCACACCCAGTTGAAATCCTCATATTTGACATTTATATTTGACAAGGTTTCTAAGATTTGTGACAAAAGTATAACATACCTATTTTCATACATCCGACACTATTTCTTCTGTGATTTTGTTTTATTTCATTTATTTATGGCTAAAATCATATTCATGAAATATTCGTGAGTATTTTCTGTCGTGGCTTGAAGCCATTTAGATCGTTTCATGGTACAAACTTTCGTGGATTCCCCATATAAACAAAGAGTAGTCAAGTTTATCAATTAAATTTATTGTATTTATTTTCATGGTTCCGTAGCAGTCACGAAAACCACAAATGTTTATATACAACGAACATTTCATGTTATACAGTAGGTCATTGAATATAGGACATGTATTACAAACGTTTTTATTAATTTTATATTTTACCCCATGAAAACTTCAGAAAGTTAACAGGTCAGGACCCATCGATTTGTTGTGATAATTTTTCCTATTTACCTAACCTCTTTACTGAACCTCATCCCTTTCCTCCCCCTGATACCCCACTTCCTCAGGGCCGAATCCCTTTTTTTAGATAATCCTGTCGGCCAGACTTTGGTTTAATCTGTAAATGGTACAAAGCCTTGATAAAGTCAGTATTTCTAGCCAGAAGTCCTGTTTTCTAACAATGATCATTTTGACACCTGACCTTTCAACACTGAAATACTCGGCCTGCCAATCTACAGCACTACTCAATGACCTTTACATTCAGATATCTGAAACAACTCCTTAATTACCTGACCTCTGAACTCGACAACCCGACCTTAGCACTCAACTTCTGACTGATACTCAATACAATCAAGAATAAACTGCCAAGTTGGTCAGTGATTAACAATATAAATTGAAACTGTTCAAAATAACCTCTTCCAAATTCTATGGATTAAAATCTGTTTCTGAGAAAGCGTTTTGAATATGAATTTGTAGAGGTACATACTAATATGGCTTAGAACTTGTTGTGATATATCAGAGTAAGAGATCAACTCATTTCCTATACCAACTAAGCAATTTTAGCATCTACATTTTGGTTTACTTTTTAAATGCGTGGTAAATCTTTTTTTTTTTTACTTTTCTAATATTTTAAGGTAGAAGTTATAAGCTGACAATACTTTTAGCATCTAGACCATGAACTTTGACTTGTGAATAATAATTAGTCAAAGGTCAGGAAAACATGTAAACCATTAGGTGAAAGAATGCAGGAACCTGTATGGCTGTCATGAGTATGGAGATCAGATCTCAACAACTTCAGCTTTTACCATCTCACCCAGATGTGTACACATCTACAGATCAACACACAAGCTGTGTCGAGTTATGGAGACTCGTTCAGGTACATACACAGTAACCCCGACCCCTTTGTGCCTCTTCCCTACTGCCAACCTTGCCCATCAGTAGAGTGCTTTAGCACCTGCACCTTAGAGCACATTCCCGGAAAACAAAAAACACATTTTCCAGCTCAGTGTAATGGAGTTTTGCGCATCAGTCAATTACACAAATCTGACGTTATGCTCAAAGGTGCAGCAACATGTCCCGATGGCTAGAAATCAAAAAGGAACTTATGAACATAACACTACACGTTTACATCCTGTGCTGAATGCATAACTTTCATAAAATCTGCAAACTGTATTAACCAGACTCTGTATTATCTGTTAACCTGTATAAACCAGACTATTAAATATGTTTACCTGTATAAACCAGACCCTGTGTAATATGTAAACTTGTATAAACCAGACCCTGTATAATATGTAAACTTGTATAAACCAGACCTTGTATAATATGTTAACTTGTTTAAACAAGACCCTGTAAAATCCATAAACCTGTTCAAACCAGACCCTGTATAATCTGTAAACATGTATAAATCAGACTCTGTATAATATGTTAATCTGTATAAACCAGACCCTGTATAATCTGTAAACTTGTATACAACAGACCCTGTATAATATGTTAATCTGTATAAACCAGACCCTGTATAATCTGTAAACCTGTATAAACCAGACCATGTATAATCTGTTAACCTGTATAAACCAGACCCTGTATAATATGTTAACTTGTTTAAACTAGACTCTGTAAAATCCATAAACCTGTTTAAAAGAGACCCTGTATAATCTTTAAACTTGTATAAAAAACAGCCCCTGTGTAATATGTAAACATATATAAAAGAGACCCTGTATAATCTATGAACATGTATAAACCAGACCCTGTATGATCTGTTAACCTGTATAAACCAGACCCTGTATAATCTGTACACCATATTTACCAGGCCCTGTTTACCTTGATCAAAGTCCTGAAAGTATACATTTCTATCTTCCACAAATTCTCTACCTGTTTATCAGACCTTAAACAAGGTTCCTAATGAACACTTTTCCATTTAACTCTGTATATTCTTAAACCCAGTGTGAAACAGTCTTTAGCTGGGTTCTGAATTCAGTCATTTGTATATACACTGCCCTCCAAAAGTTCTGTTACACATTTTAAATTTTGCTGAT
>JAUMHH010108753.1:0-21442 GCA_032359455.1 Chlamys rubida
CCTCCTCCCCATATCTCCCCCCTCCCCATCCCAGCCACTGTCTCCCACTTCCATCAGCAAGTCGACCCCCTCCCCTTTCTCCCTCCCCCTCATGTCTGGTCAGCCTGGACATAAGACCAGGGAGAGAACCAAGTCGCTATCTCTAACAGTGGTCCTAACAACCTGCCAGGTTATAAAAGACAATTGTTACTGTACAGTTTACCAGGGCAGACTGATCCTGAGACCTCCATTAAAACTGCCGTTAATATGGCAGAATCCTATGGGAGCAGATGGGAGATAGGTAGAGGCAGATTGAATCGGGACATTGATGTTTCATCATAACTATCTACTATAGCCACAAAGGGATGACTGTCACCCTGTTAAAGTTCCTCCCAGCCTCTGCTCTCAGCGCCAACCATATCCAGTTTCAATTCATTTTTTGGTGGAAATGAACTTTTTTTTTTATCAATCTTGAATAATAGACACTGTTCAATGTCAACACTGTCCTTTTTTGTCTCTCAATTAAATTATTATTCCTTATAGTACAAAAAACATTTCCTTTGAAGTTTATCTGTCTCAAATTTTTAAAAAATAATGCAATTTCTAAACAAAAAAATGATATTTTAAAGATTCACAAAAACATGCGTGTCTGCACATGTAAAAAGATAAATTAAAAAACAATTTCAGTACAACTTAAAAAAAGCAAATAAAAACGTTCAAGTGTCACCAAGGACATCTGCATGCTTTACAACAATCTTTGCCCAGTTGTTAAAACACATTATTTTGCATTTTTTTTTTTTTACGATAATTTGCATAAAGCATCAAGTGCAAATTCAAAAATTATTTATACATCCTGCTAAGTGAAACATGAAATAATATCCTGGTGAACAGAATAATAATGAAAGAACAGGAAATTAAATTAAATAAGTATAATGGAAATCTTAACAATATATTATATAGTTGTCATTACATTACAAAATTTCCTTTAAATCTTTGAGAATTGTTAAATCTTTGTTTCTCAGATAGAAACAAGTATAGGAATTGATTTCAGTGGTTTTGCCTTCCTTAATTGTTTTTTCACAGCTAGATCGACTAAAGCAACTGTCCATGTTTGGACCTACAGCCACGATAAAACAGCTGTTTAAACGTCGGTAAAACCTGTTCCTCGGTGATTTATGTCGTGGAGGTAAGGAAACTGTCACATTTATGGCTTGTTTCACTGACAGTATATGGCTAATGATTATCTGGTCAATCAGGTTTACAGACAAATAAAAAATAAGTCCATCACATACTGGTACTTAAATTGTCAACAGTATGACAAGGAATGTGAAAATTCAAATATTGATTTGTGATTTTGTTTCTAAAAACGGATGTTATTTTTGTGACTAAAGATTCCCCAATGAGCCGCCTGTTTGAATGGCTGGAGGGTGTGTTCAGGTTTCCTATTAACTCCTCCATTAGTCTGGGACACAACAGCTGGTAGGGACATGCTGGTACTGCTGCTCTGCTCCTCGAAACTCGCTCCATATTCATAATTTTGACATTGTGAAATCTACACACGAAACTGTCATTCATTTTGAAATGGTTTTAAATTATTTCTGTTCTGAGAACAAATACAAGATGGCAGTTCTCTTGTGAGAAAATCATGTATGTTTTATAAGGCTGACGCTAAATTGGTGAGAACTGATTTGTAGTGCCGTCTACGCCGAGTTGGGAGATTTTGTAGCGGGGCTATGTTTGGATCATGCAAGTTCTATATAGCCTTGGCACTATAACGTATTACAGGCAGACGTAGCTCAAAAATATCCTCTTCGTGTCAAGAAATAATTTGTGTTTTGTAAAGAGAGATAACGTATTGTCAAACAAGCTGCTGTTGCTCATTCTGTATTAAGCAACCTCCTCACAAAAGTGACAATTTTTAATAGCGCAATGCAGTATTACATAGCAACCTCTCACGAATATAAGCCATATCAAGCTTGGCTCTCTGGGTCTGAGCTGAAGACGGTGATCATGAGCACTTTGGAACCACATAAGTCTTAAGATTTTGATTTACGGACTTCTCAGAATCACAATTTTTTTCTAGATTAATGAGACACGAATAATCTCAATACATAACAATATATAGAACCATTACTAATGTATTAGTAACATAGGTTTTACGGTCCTTCAGATTCCAGAACAATTAGAATTTACGCTGCACCATATAACCTGGTAAACTCGGTATAACTCGAAACAGTCAAATATTTCCCATGTTTGACTCCCCTATAAAATTGTTTTTAGAATTCTTATTTGATGGAAGGGGAAACAAATATATAACACTAATAAATCTTAATTTGAGAGCTCTCCAACAATTAGAAGTTAAGTAAATTAACAGACCTCTTCCCTTTAATTGCTTTACAATGATGTGTAAATGTCACCGAGACGTTTTCTCCGAGGATTGGATGGGTGATCCGTGATACAGGGGTATGTGTACCCTAAATTGATGTAGGATGATGGTGTAAACGAGCTGAAGATGTAGGTCAAAGTACTGTCGTATTAGCTTCTTAAAGGACAAATAACACCCCTCTTTACCTGTGGATGAGCATCTCTTTATAAAAAGCTATATTTCTTTAGGAGTTTTTAAGCCTTCATTGTCTGTCTCTGTTTTAATACGTGTTAATATCTCAGCCACACAAGACAGATTTGATAAGGTTATTGTGCTCGGCTATCGTAGAAACACCTTGTATGTATACTGATGATGTACTTTTAGTCTGACACTCTGAAGGACTGGCACCAGTACCTGATGTCTTACAAAACAATGTCAGACAAACAGGGGAAAACTGATCAATTTAGACCTTCTGCTTTGATTGCTTTTTTTATTTTAGCTTTTTTTTTACAATTTTGACTGAAAAACTTGGAATTGAAATGTTCTTTAATTGGAAACATGTAATGCTATCCAGCTATTGAAGCATTGTTCATGTTGCAAAGTAAACTTACAAGTGTATACATGTACATGTTTGCCAAAATACAAAATATTGAGAAAAACAATTTTACAAATATATTCAAATTTGATTTCTATGCAATGTCTTATAAAACATGTGACGCCTTTATAATCAGTCACCTTTTTTTCTCATCAAAAGTGTCTGGATTGTGAAACGGATGGGTTATTGGGACAATTTTGTATCAAAACAGTCAATCTGTCCCTCTTGAAACACCCATTTGATTAAAGTGAGACAAGCAGATCAGTGGTGGCTGGATACCTCAGACTGGTCGGCCTATATTTCGTATTATACTATCATCAAGTTGCCTGTGGCATTGCTCTTTACCTTACAGTTGACATACACATGACACACATTTCTAGTATCTAGTAAAGTTTGCTTCTGTTTTAATTTTCTTTAATACAATATTCATGAATCAAACCTTCAAATTGAGATGCCCTTTTTTCATCCGTTTGAAGGGGGGATGAAGAGGTATGCAGCATGCATTATGACTGCTCTGAAAGCTCTGGTGTCCAATAGATCAGACCTTATAAGGTGTTTTACCTTTACGTCAGCCCACACACCTGGTCTGACCACGGGCTAGCTCTGATAGTGTCTGGACAAACTCCAAATCTGTGTATTTGATAACACTATAGCCTGTGGTCACTTCATTGTCCAGTCCCAGGTGTAATGGTCAATACACTTGTCCATTTACCACCAGTTAGTGTTAGGGCAATAAGTCACTGGTGGCTGCCTAGTCTGTCACATTGTCCAGTCTGGTGTGACCATTGTAATGGACCTAAATGGTCAGTGACACTGACCAGTGAGGCACTCATCGTACACATACAATGGACGGAAGGTAATGAGTGAATTAATTTATCACTGTAGCACTAATAGATTGTCATCAACAATGTGCTATTGCCATCTGCAAGACCTGAACCAGGTAACTACACAATTCTGTTGCTAGGCAACAGAAACAAATTTGACCAGTACCCTATGGTATCACCTGCATACACAATGACCGCCAGGTAATATGTGAATCTAATTACAATATTAAATGAATAAAATGTTATTGTTAGACAAAACTTGCTCCAACCTCCAGCGAGACACAGGTACATGTAGCTGTAACACCTCGATGGTTGCTATGAGATACTCACAACTTCTCAGATTTACGACTGCCTGCTTCAGAAACCTGAGCATATGCGAAACTGTCACTTAAAGTGTAGCCTAAAATATACGACAAAACTCTAAACATGTGAATTCCCCTTGAAACTAAAACTCAATTATCATACAGATTTCCCAAGTTGCTGGTCATAAAGTCACATTAGGTGTAGATGATAGTAAGACAATTACCGTCATGGCAGTTCTGCCTGAAATACAAACCACAGTGATGTGGCTGTATATATGGACCGTCATATACTTGATCAATTCCCTCACCCCTCGTTCCACACAACTGACATATATCTACCTGCCACACCTTGCTTGTCAGCAGCATCACTTGACGACTTTATCTATTTACACGCCATACTAACCTTCTGCCAACACTTCCATTTTATTTTTAAATTCTTACGTTTTATTTTCTTAGTTAGATCATAAAAATCTAGGATTTCATGATGACATTAGGTTGTTTTACCTCAGCAGCCATTGGAGACTGTTATGATTGTACATCAATTCAAATTTAACATTGCTTGGGTCGAAAAGAAAACGATAATAAGTGGAAAGAAGCTACTTGAATTGGTAGAAAGAATACATGCCATGGTGGGGTAACATTTGTGGAGGAATACATGATGGGGTAACATTTGTGGGAGGATTCATGGTGGGGTAACATTTGTGGAGGAATACATGGTGGGGTAACATTTGTGGAGGAATACATGGTGGGGTAACATTTGTGGGAGGATTCATGGTGGGGTAACATTTGTGGGCAGGATTCATGGTTGGGTAACATTTGTGGAGAGATACATGGTGGACAGAACTCTTTTTATACCTGTTTGGGAAAAGGGACGGCACTTGGTTGGCATGAAGGATAATTGTCAAGCAAACGGGAAGATACCTGTCTGGACAGGATGAAAGGTGGGAAAGATGACTGAACTCATGGTTTTGGGGGAAATGAGAGAATACATAAATAAGTCAGCATCAAGAAATTATTCGCGTTGGGAGGCAGGTAGGGTGCATGAATAGAGAAAATAGGTTAAATGCATAGAAAGGAGAACAGGGTAGTATATGCTTTGGGATACATGTGCAGAAAGTACATGGTTGGCAGTGTACATGGTGGACATTTCTAACCTCTTTGTATGTGTAGGGTATGGGAAGGATTGGAAATATGTACATGTAGGATGGGCACAACAGATTTCGGGTACAAACTTATAAATATTGTGTTTAAACAATAATGGTCACTATGATTGATTTTGCAGTGCTACAATATTGGGCAATACTTCACAACTGTCTCGGGGATCTGACATCACTAAACATCCATCTTGATAAATGTTCTATAAAAACGTATCGATGAAACAGACAAATGCAATTTTAAATGGGGAGCAATGGGTTCATTGATGTTTGATTTCTGACACAACAACGGCACAAGGTTTCCTAGTGCATTGTTGGGGCCTGAAAATGACAAGTCTAGTCAAGGGTTGCCTAGTGCATTGTTGGGGCCTCAAAATGACAAGTTTAGTCAAGGGTTGCCTAGTGCATTGATGGGGCCTGAAAAAAGACAAGGTGCATTATTGGGGCCTGAAAAATGGTAAGGTTAGTCAAGGGTTGCCTAGTGCATTATCGGGGCCTGAAAAACGGCAAGTTAAGTCAAGGGTTGCCTAGTGCGTTATTCGGACTAAAAAATGACAAGTTTAGTCAAGGGTTGCCTAGTGCATAAGGGGCCTGGAAATTGGCAAGTTTAGTCAAGGGTTTCATAGTGTAGTATAAGGGCCTGGAAAATGACACGTTAAGTTCAGAGTTGCCTAGTGCATTATTGGGGCCTGGAAAATGACAAGTTTAATCGAGGGTTGCCTAGTGCATTATTGGGGCCTGGAAATTGGCAAGTTTTGTCGAGGGTTGTCTAGTACATTATTGGGGCCTGGAAATTGGCACGTTTTGTCGAGGGTTGCCTAGTGCATTATCGAAGATCTATAAAATGACTGTCTAGTTGAAATTTGCTTGGTACATCAATGTATGACATCATATCTACGATTGCGTGCATGTCCTACTAAATGGATCTGCACTTTTGTTGTAGAACCTCCATCTCTCAGCGTGACGGAGGAAGTGTGGTGTCAGGCCTGGGCGTGGCTTATCTACATCTGTAGACTTATATATATCCCTGTAACCATCACTTCATCACGGCTAATTGTTCTCAGCCTCATTATGGCCTCTCCCCGCTCTGCTGTCTGTGATTCATGCCGATGGCTTTCCTGGTAAGATCACTTCATCACCGATTCTCCGATCTTACTAAGAATTTTGTTTCAACATTTTCCAAAAAACATGAATATCTAGCTACTGGTGGTTTTAAATCTTCAACATTGTTCACTGATCCTGTCAATGGTATGACAATTAGCTCTCAATTCAACAGGATGTACACATTTAATGGTCAAAGTTATCTTTCCTGATCAATACCTAAAAGCAAAAGGCATGGTATTACGGTACATTCACATGAATGCAATTTTTAACTTTAATGCCTTTTAGACTTTTAGTACTATATATATATATATATATACATACTGTATATGTTTCGTTCAAATTTTGTTTAAACCAGCAAATTTTGTGTTTGTATATTATCTAACTTATCTCTGAATCATCAAACAGCTTTTCTCTTTCAATTCTCTCCAATTCATTTTGTCAAAGACTGGTAAAAATTGAACACATCTTCAGTACATCTGGCAGAGAAAACACCACACTAATTACTTCAATCATACGAATGCTACAGCAACAAAACAATCTATTTATCAAAACGTGAAATTGAAACTAATTGTAGAAGCCGAACCTCAATACTATCTTGACATCATTTAATATTGATTGAATAGTCGAGAGCAGGGTACACTTTCAAACATCACAGCCTGGCAGCCTCTCCCCGATAAACCGCCTATTCCAGAAATTTAGGAACAACACTTTTTTCATGTAATCAATGGTTTTTAGTTGTGTGTTTAAGCATCAAATTCCTCTCATTATTTAAAGATTTTTATCTTCATTTCAACAATTATATATTTCTGTGTAATTTTTGTCAGCTTGAATGTTTGTCGTCAAATACATCTTGAAAGCATAATTGAGCCAAGAACATGTAAAACAAGAAAAACGGATTAGTATTAGAGAAATCGTAATAGAGAAAAATTGTCCTAAATTCTTTAACTGATGCTATAATCTCGGTCATAAGACTTTCACTCCAACTCTAATGCCAGCACTGAAGGTCAGGAAGTACAAGTCCTGAAAATGGTTACCAAAAGGATAAACAATTTCATACTTAATTGTACTAGCCCAGAGGCCTAATTTAAACTAGCCCAACCTATATCTTTATTGTAAATTCTGAAAATCTTCACTAGTCATAACATAACATCTACTAGTCCTAAAAATTTGGCTAGTGAAATTGTATATTGCTGACCAATTTGGTTTGGTTTGGTTTGTTTGTTCTTTACATTCTATTAACAGCTATGGTCTTTTAATGATGAGCCAGGTTGTGGTGGTGGAGGAGGAAAACTGGAGTACCTGGAGAAAAACCACTGACCTGAAGCCAGTACTTAAGTGACTGCTTCACCTTGGCCTTGACTTTGTGACCCTGTGGTGGAGGACTAGTGATTATAGACAGTCAAATGCCTTAATCACTTGGCAACCATGGCTATTATTGCTGAACAATTACCAATCCTAAAATAGGTCATTTAAACGTCACTCTGAACATGACTATCTAGTTCCATGCCATGTGATCATTACGTTATCATAGGTCCAATTAACGAGTAGACCAGTTTACAGAGACAGTCAATGATTTAGACCAATCCACAGAGACAGTCAACAATTTAGACCAGTCCACAGGTAGAGTCAATGATTTAGACTGGGCCAGTCAATGATTTAGACCAATCCACAGAGACAGTCAATGATTTAGACCGATCCACAGAGACAGTCAATGATTTAGACCGATCCACAGAGACAGTCAATGATTTAGAACAGTCCACAGGGAGAGTCAATGATTTAGACCAGCTCACTGGGCCGGTCAATGATTTAGACCGATCCACAGAGACAGTCAATGATTTAGAACAGTCCACAGAGAGAGTCAATGATTTAGACCAGCTCACTGGGCCAGTCAATGATTTAGACCAATCCACAGAGACAGTCAGTGATTAAGACCAGTCCACAGGACCAGTCAATGATTTAGACCAGTCCACAGGGCCAGTCAATGATTTAGACCAGTCCACAGGACCAGTCAATGATTTAGACCAGTCCACAGGGCCAGTCAATGATTTAGACCAATCCACAGAGACAGTCAGTGAATAAGACCAGTCCACAGGACCAGTCAATGATTTAGACCAGTCCACAGAGACAGGCAGTAATTTAGACCAGTTTATTAAAGGAACTAGTGTAGACCAATCAATGTGGACGTTCAGAGATCTGCCAATGGACCAGCTAATGCTCAATTTTAAGTCTATTGTTTATGTATCAAGTTGTTTATTGAGTATACTATCCATAAGTTGAGTCCTCAATTTCAGGTTTTCTGTTCTCCATGGATCTTGACAATGTTTGTATCAAGTTCTGCTGATGGTCACCAGTTCTATAGTTGACACCCCACACTCAGTGTGAAGATATTGTATCCTGTATTATGATAAAACAGGTGCTAAGTTACCCCATTAATAATGAGTATTGTGTAAGACAGGTATATAAGTTATGCCCTCGCCTGCGGACTTGGTGGCTGGTGGCGGGGCCGTGGAGGTGGTAGTAGCCATACTTGTGGTTTGTGAATGGTGGGAAAGGCAGTAATCCAGGTCAGGTAATCTTATACAGGTAATTTATGTACTTTATCACTATAGAGGTCACCTACATACAAAATTTACCATAATATGTTCATGTGATGGTTTACTTGTTCGTTTTTGGGATTACACATCTTTACAACAGCTAAGGTTAATATAATGACAGTGTCCACTTATGATGGGTTTTACAACAGCTAAGGTCATATGATATATGACAGTGTCCACTGATGATAGGTCAAAATGACAGCTAAGGTCATATGACGACAGTGTCCACTGATGATTGGTCAAAACGACAGCTAAGCTCATAAGAGTAAAACCACAACTATATCCTCTGTTGATGGATCCAAACAACAACTAATTAGGTCACATGACCATTAACAATGTCCATAGATAAGACCACTCAACAAAGCTAAGGTCATGTGACGACAGTGACCAGTGATCATTGATCAAACAGGGTCAATTTTAAAGTGTCATCACGCTGAAGTGTTACAGCTTTATCAAAAGAACATGACATGTCACCACGTCAACATCAATGTGAAGGTCACCAAATCCTATTGTTATTTATATATAGTTAGCCTTTGTTGAAACAAACCTCTACTTATGCACACTTTAGGAACCTGTATATCTCCAAACATTTGTGAATGATTTGTGCTTTGGAACTAGAAGAAACTCATTTTTTTTCATGTTACACTTGCTAGCCATTCAATGTTTTGTTAGGGAAAAGCTAACAACTAAGAACTTATAAACCACTCTTTGATAAAATAATAATGTAAATTGTCATATTTTCAGCAGTTTTATGTAATGAATTAATAAAATTTAGGCAAAAAAAAGGTGCAGAGAAATTTACCAGTTTCAAAAGTCAAAAAGAGAATGAGGTATCATAAATATTGACTACAGTACCAATGTTTAGTATATTCCGTGATATCTTACATATTGTGACAAGAAACACCTGTTTATAATTAGGTTCTTGAAGCAACTCAAGTCATCATTCTGTGATTATGATTGTTAGTGATCAAAAATTACCTACTGAATTGGTAAAATTATTCAGTTTTTGAAATATTGAGCTACATTTCAAAAGTGAAAAGGTACAAATACCCAAATACTACAATGGAATAATTTATTGTCTTGAATCTCAGTGTCATCATGTGATGCATTTATTTTCATTTCAGAATAATTTATGTATAGATCTTAAAATACCAAAGGATTTTGGTAACAGACAATGCCTGTGCACACCCTTCCCCGTATGACATATTAGGTGCCTGGAAGAATTCCACGTCAGAATTTCAGTTGTTTGGTAAGAAGCCTGGACTGTAGGCCATGGTCCTGTAATGATGTAACACAATGTCACAGCCCGGTTATAAAGCATGTCCTAACAAGTTTACAGGTATCAAGAAATGGCCGTAGAACACCCCCTCTCCTTACCAATTTGATCAAGTTTCCATCAACAGCAAAAAAATGTAATTAAGTGTAACGTGAGTGAAAACTCAATAAATTTTAAGGAAACTGAGCTGCACATCTGTGCTCGAGTGACAGTGATCCCAGCAAATTTCATTGTTTTCTCGTTAAGAACCTTGGCGGAGGGTTTATTGCTGTGTCCCATGATGGATAGACAGACGGGGAAAGGATGCAGACATAATTCCACTCGGAAGCTACAGCCTCACTCCAGCATATTGGTAACCTTAGCGACAGAGAGTACACAAGGGAAATAACTTGGTACTCCAGAACACACCACCTGATGTTGTGATCTAATGTCAACAAATTACTGACGGACATATACATTTTATATAAAGTTATTCCCCTTGTCTGCTCTCCCATCCCTGGTCAGTTTCAGATTTGAATTTACTTTTGAGATTTTAAAAATGAAAATCAAGCAATTATCTGTACATGGATAAACTCGAAAATAAAAAAATAATGAAAACATTCCCAATTTTAACTATAACAATATAGAGCGAGTTTTTGCTATGATATATATAGTGCTGTAAACAATAATGTTCATGAAAGGTGTCTTTGTTGTTGTTTTAAGTTATGAAAAGTGTGACACTCTGACTATCATTTTGCTGCATACAACAGTGTTTATGGAGATAATACAATTGCTGTTACTATTTTCTTATGTTGTATCGCCAATAATAAATGCCCTCTAGCTCAAGCTTCCTGTTGACCTTGCCCCTGTTAGCCGCACCTCTGTTGACCTGATTTGACTCTATTATAGCTAGTGCCTCCTGTTGACCTGATCTGACCCTATATTTAGCGCACCTTGTTGACCTAATCAGACCACATTGTTAGAGCCCCCCCCCAACATTGACCTTTCCCCCTTGTTGACTGGATACCACCCTACAGCTATCCAGACAGAACACAAATGATACAGTTTGATAATAGGCTGTAACACTAATTGATGTGACTCCTTATCTAGATAAGAACACTTTATAGGCTAGACTGTTTATTTTACGGCCGACCCTGCCCACCTGTCCAGACTCCATATCAATCCAGTCCCCCTAGTGTTACTACACAGCGCTAGTTAGCAATGTTAATGTTAGGTCATACTGTTACCATTTAATTAGGAGTGACAAATCTCGGACAAACGGGAATCTGAATTGTAATCAACAGGGATGAATTGTATTTCAATATCAGGTACATATGTGGGGTCTCCGTGGTAAAAGTCTTAAGCTGATTGGCAGGACCCATTTCCTATGGTGATTAATTGAGGGCCACGTCAAAGACAATACAGCCGATCCCTATGGAACATTTAGGTGGTGAACAGCTGGAATTGATTTTCGAAACCCACACAAATATCTGGAAATGTAAAGTGTGAACACTTTAATCCTTGTGGAGTCAGATGGTACATAAACATTCTCTTTCTGTAATTTTTTTCACCACAGTCGTGATGGTCTCCTTGATTTGTGAAAAAGCAGAATAATAAATATATTTTAATAGAAAGATAGATAAATCTCTAGTGTTTTTTTTATGCTAATCAATTCTAGGTAGAGCTGATGTATGGTTCAATTTTAGACAGGAGATATATACGATCAACACTTCACTGAAAGAGCTGATGTATTTATGGTAGAGAAAGTGGAAAGATTTAATAATGAGGATTTTTATACAGGAAGTTAATTTTATGTAAGGAATGATGGTATAAGATTATATAATGGCTAGTTGATGTTCCCTTCCCCCTTGATGAGGAGGGTGGCAGGTTCGGGGAGACCAGGGGCGCCACCAGCCAATACACAGGCTACTTCTGTGGTCCTAGCAAACAGAGCAATACTGTCCTCAGCAGCCAGCCAGCCAGCAGAACAGAACGGAAAAAACATAAAGCAATTCTTGTAACTGACAAAATTAGAGTGTTAGGCTGTTTTTTTATCAACTCTGTTAAAAAAATATAACACAAGAATGAAATTGAAAGGAAAGTGATAACACTGAGTTTCTAGTTTCTGGTTTCTCCCTGTAACTAGAATCAGCTTGGTGTTGACCAAGACAGATCTAAAAACACTAGAGGCACATCTAAGCAAATAAATCAAATTTTCTGTTGACATGAAATATTTTTACTATCCACAACAATCATCCAGACTATTTTTTACTGTACAGGCACCTTGCCAAGGTAAGATTAAATTTCAAACCATCAGTCCCTACTTGGTAAATATCTTTTATATTTCACAATGGAACTGTGAAGACAAAAGAAGATAACAAAAGCTTTGTATACAGCCTGGATGGCTACATATAGGTTTTCTAGCAGTCAGAATAGTTACATATATATGCTTAGCAGACTAGGATAACACAAACAACACATGTTGTATTGATGGATCTATATAGTCAAATAGTCACATAGTTAGCTTTGTAGAGACACCTATAAAGTTTGATGTGAACAAAGATATTTGAATCTATGTGTCAAAACAACAAGCGTTTATTCAGACCAACATAACATATATGAAACAAGATTGTCAAAGATCAATATAACTACCCCTTAAATGTGTACTGATTAATATAATCAAGCTTTGATAAAGATTTGTACTGATCAATATTTTCAAGATCAATATAATCAGGTTTTGTAATGATAAAGATTTTCAAGATCAATATAATCAAGCTTTGTAATGATAAAGATTTTCAAGATCGAAATATTCAAGATAAGGATGATCGAGATTGGTATTGATCAAGAAAATCAAGCTTTGCAATGATCAAGATATTCAAGATCAATATAATCAAGCTTTGCGTTGGTCGAAATATTCAAGATAAAGATATCAAGCTTGATATTGATCAAGATAATCTAGTTTGTTAAAGAGTACGTTGCACTAATTCAGTTAATTAAGATCAAATTAATCAAGCTTGGTACAGATCAAGATATAATCAAACTTTTTGAAAAATTCGTTCTGATCAAGATGACAAATACTTACACTATCAGATCAAGATATTCAAGCTTTATACTGATCAATGATTAAACAACGCTTCAAAACAAAACATCTACTAAGGTCTAAGATTTGAATGAGTTGAACATTACATATATTGATACTGTCATACATTTGTGCAAGCCAGACAGACACCAGTTTCAGAAATGACCTTGACAATAAATAACCTTAAGACACTTTGGAGATGTAACTGTCAATCATCTAGTAGATCTAGACTAATAAACCATGAATGAATTAATAATGACAAGGTAATTGTCAGGCTGTCTTTCCAAATAAGAGAAAAACATTTTAATCTTTCCAAATCATACTGCTGATTGTAGGTTTACATTGTGGAGGTATTTTTACGTAAGGTGCCTGTCAAATTCTTACTTCTTTCTTGTATGTATAAACTATGGCAACAGTTTCCTGACTGGAATACTCCAAGGTTTGTCAGGTCAATCTGACGACAATGATAGCAAAACACGGAGGATTGTTATACGTGTGCCCAAATTAGCGGGTCCTAAGCCAGATAAGCTGACGTACCCACTCACTGTCTGCAGGAATACCACCAACAGGAAGTCAGCTGACAGCGCAGAAGTTTGCTGACAATCCAACTGATGATGCCCGAGAGTTCTGCTAATCTAGTCCTAATGCTAGCACATGCCAGTCTCACGGCCTTGTTGTTACCGAGCATATTACTTTTTACACCTGGCTATGGTATGTAGGACATCAAAATGTCAACCAAGAGATGTCATCAACATTGAAACAAAATATTTATATTTTTTTTCTAAGATTAATCAATAACAATTAAAATGCAACAAATAATAAGCAAAAGCAAAATCTATGTCCATCTATCTGAAAGTGTTACATACCCGTTTTACTAAATTTCTGGTCTTGGAAGTCATGGAGTTTATACAAAGGATAAAAAATTCAAAAAAAATTCATCATGGGGGAAAAGTTTTTAATAAAGAAATACTGTTTTTTGGCCAGACAACTTCTGATTATTCATCAAAAATTCTTGTCGTCCAATAAGAATTTAAAATCAACTAACATTCAAGGTCAGTGTTTTAACCATGAATTTTTCATTTCCAGAAACAGTTCTAGACTATAAAGTTTGCAATTTAAAAAATGGAGATCAATATAAACATGAAATTGCATTCCAGTAAAAGACAAGCCATCAAAAAGTTATTGGTGAAATATTTCTGTAGCATGTGTTTCGACAGCCATGCCTAGACTGGGACTGATTACCTGTATAGCTGTAAGATTTCAAGTCAAACCTGACTTTTATGACCAAAATTGTTAATTCATCAAAATCCGGCTAATGACGTGGGTTGTTACAATGTCGTGGGTTGTTACAATGTCGCCTGCTTTACAGATATGCAGAATTCAAAGCCCCCCACATATGTCACGTTAAAAATTTGTCAAGGGCGCACTCGCTATCAATGACAGGGCATGCTACACCAGATAGATCGTCATGGTGCAGGTGCTACACACATCTGACTGTTTGACATATAATTATCTTATAACTTTACAACAATACTTCTCTCAATGTTAGAGAATGCCGATGTGGTCCCATCAAATAACGTAGTCATTTTTTTTATATCATGTCAAAAATAATTTTATTTTGATGGTTGTTTTTCAATCATGTGACAGCTGTGATGTCGTGTATTTTTGTATTTCGGGCCCGTACATAGCTTTGGGAAAATAACAACGGCGGTAGTTATTGAAAGGGGATGGGGGCGGAAATAGCACTGATCTGACAATCAAATTTTATGATACAATCGTAAAGAAACTAAAAACATCAATTAAAATATGATTTATTTTTTATCCTTTATTATCAAGCTCCCAATAAATGCAATGCCTTAATAATATTTTGCCCTAAAAATTTCATCATGATCGTTTCATAAATTTTTAAGTTAATGAAAGTGATTAATCAAATACTTGTCTGCAAATGTTTTATGGCATATGCTAAACAATTCAACAACACAATCGTCAGTGTTTATGAATATTGAGTTAGATCAGGAGGGCCACACCAACCTAACACTGACAGTTAGTGCGACGGAACTCACCTTGTACTGGAGA
This sequence comes from Chlamys rubida, assembly GCA_032359455.1. Lineage (NCBI taxonomy): Eukaryota > Metazoa > Mollusca > Bivalvia > Pectinida > Pectinidae > Chlamys > Chlamys rubida. Next base: position 15,328 of record JAUMHH010108753.1, read on the forward strand.
AGCGTAGTTGAGGACAATAATGACGGTAAACGTCAGTAGGCAGTAATTCCACACCCTTCCAGGTCCCACAAAATGGTATTCCATTGTAAAATAGTTTAACACCGAGTACGAAACACTAGTAAATCTGGGGACTCAATTCCACATGGGTAAGGTTTATATATCCACCGTTTTCTGTTACAGCTTCGCCTTGTACTTCAACGATCTCCAGTCAATTTGTATAAGGACTCCCGACGTCAGTATAAATATTTCCGTCTGATGTCTATCGGTGAAATCTACCTCCACGTGACAACCTGGAAAGGATGAAAGAGAACAGGTTAAGAACATCACCACATACAGTACATCGGCCATCCCACCGCCAATTAGTGACATCAAGTATTGATGGGCCATACACCGCTCACAAGGGGGGCCTCATACTTATCAAATAGTCATAGAAAATGTCTGTCGCCGTGAACACACGCGCCATAATAGCGTTAACACAATGTCCCGTAATCACAACATATATCACACATTATGTAATTAGGCGAGATAAGACGGTTAATCATACCACATTTAAATAAAATCCCATCATTTTACACGGCTGAACAATCAACCACATAATTCTATACATTAGAACGCTATTTTTATAAAACCTTCCAGTCTATTTCCTTCACTAATCATGCCACATTCAAATCTTGTTAAGGAGGCCCACCTCACCATTTTATTTCTACAGAGACAGGCATGACCATACATTTCAATTCCTAAAGTATTACACCCATGTACGGACGTCTATCCAGTCCATCCCAGTATCTACGCACCAGTAAATGTCCAAGGTATCCTCATCCAAACCATATTTTCGTGATAATATAAGTACAAGACTCCATCCTTTTAAATTACATCCGGCAATATTAAACAAGTAAATGTAACACTGAAATATTTATACTTTTATTTGAATATACCTTTTTAAAGAAATCAACAGCCCATTACCACGTCCTGTGCTGAAGACTTTAAAAATCTGTTTCCATATCCAGAGAGGTCTGTACACTACCGTCTATGTATACGGAGACGGAACCTCAGCGACAAACATCTTATATCTACTATGATATCATATGCACTAGATGCCTTAAGGTTGGAGTTATAGCTGTTGAGCAGAGAAAATCAATGTGATGATTAAACCAACAGATCATTGATATGTCCCAAATGAATCTGTGAGAAATACTTTAACACATAGAATTAGCATAGAATCTATAAAACATATGATTTTTTTCACTAACTCAAATTTTCATTGCTTTACAATAGTCAAAATAAAGGCTGGCCTTTAGTTGACTCATGCTTTACGTGAAACATGTTGGTTACTGATGTGTTTGCGGGGAAAACTTTAATATCAGGGCTATCACAAGTTTACGCTCTATTGGAGATATTATACACATGGATTTTTAAACTTGTTCAAACACTCACGGCGACCGGGTCGTTGCACCTCACAACAATTACACATCCTATAAAAGTCAATTTTCTGTGAAACCGAGCAAACAATGACCTTACACTAAATGTCCGAAAATATAATAACCATCACCTCATTCATCACCTTGCTGAACAGAAAATACAATAAAATTCATAATCTGTTGAGAGCTTGGTAAATAGAAAGGATGACTGTAAACACTCATGTGATCCAGACCCAAACACAACTTCCCAGCAGACTGACCACTGGGAGTGATTGGCCCATCTGTCCAGTGTTTCTACGATACGAAAGATACGAAACAGAATCCAACAATGCTTAAAAGTTCATGACAACTGTTAGCTTATCTGTTCTGATTCGTACTGCCAATAAACTTGTCAGACAATAAGCACGTTACTTTTGACATTGATGCCCCTCATTTACCAACTTGCTTACCAATATCTTTTTCAAGTTGTTTTTCTCATTTTTCTCGACCAGTTTTTTTTATACCTCTCCACTGATACATAGCCTAATCACGTTATAACACCAACATTTCACTGGAAAAATGGTGAAGTATAACAAGATTTTACTGTAGTAAAATATCTTTGGGGACTACCTATTAACTCTCGTCACCACTACAATTAGTTTATGAAGAGACCACTGTTTCTACCAATACAGTAGTCTGTATTTTAGAGACCACCTCCTTTGAAATTAGAGTTGTCTTTACAGGCCCACATTCCCTCCCTGTCAATAGAGTAGTCTTTACAGGCCCACCTTCCCTCACTGCCAATAGAGTAGTCTTTACAGGCCCACCTTCCCTCACTGCCAATAGAGTTGTCTTTACAGGCCCACCTTCCCTCACTGCCAATAGAGTTGTCTTTACAGGCCCACCTTCCCTCCCTGCCAATAGATGTAGAGTAGACCTCTTCTGCAATAGAGTAGTTTTTCTATTTAGACCATCCCTTCTGCAGTAGAGTAGTCAATCTTTTAGACCAGTGACCTTTTCTGCTTATAGATCAGTCTTTAGTGTAGGGTGTCAATTTACCTCCATATTGGACCTATATATGACCTTCTAAAATGGCTTTTGACCCTCAAAATGTTAGAGGCTTGCCATGTAAAAGGGTCAGAATTTGTGATTTATGCCTGAGTAAGCCTTGCTCTAGTGATCAATCTGTTTGCCAATAGACTATATATTTTAGAGATTGCCCCTTCTACCAGTAAAATACTTTGTCTTTTAAGACCAACCTTTTCCCAAAAGAGACAACCTCTTTTACCAATAGAGTAGTCTCTTGAGATTATAACCCTTTTTGCCAATAGAGTTGTCACCAGGGGCAATCTCTTTTGCCAATAGAGTAGTCTGTTGAGACATCCCCTTTTGCCAATAGAGTAGTCTGTTGAGACATCCCCTTTTGCCAATAGAGCAGACTTCAGGGACAACCTCTTTTACCAATAGAGTGAAGTCTTTTGAGACTGCCCAATGTGTACATTTTAATAACCTGTCTTCTGAGACCAACCCATGTCTATAAAATAGTGATAAATTGTTCTGCCTCAAAATGGTTTTTTTCGGACAGGTTATAATAGTTCAGTCAGCTTAGAATGTAGTTTAATATTATCAATGGATTGGTATTTGAAGCCAGGCTCTGCTCACTGTAACTGGTACAGCATTCATTACAGTAGAAAATTTAATGTATTAAAAAAATAATGATAACTTTATGATTGCACAGTATATCACTTGGGTGAGGCTCATTGTGAAGTATAATTACAGCACTTAACTCACTTCTCAAATGAACAACTATATCAATCCTTCTCTTCCAGATCATTACTCCACTTCAAATTGCCTGCATCCTTCCTCTGCTAATGATGCTAGAGGATCCGTCTCTACCTGTGTATCTTTTCTACTTACCTTGATTAGCTATCTCATGACATCTTCCTCCCTAATACAGGTACAAACAGACTGTACATGCTCTAAGTTGACTCCCCTTATCAGGTGATCACAAATAACACTACAGAAGCACAAACAGCAAACAAGTGTCAATATCGGAATCCTAATTAAGAAGCTTGCATATGTCAACTTAAGATGTCCAGTGAATCCATTGTCCAGAACTTGACCTTTCTTTGAGGAGGACTTTATGCTGTGGAGACATGCTACCTGTCCATACTGACCACCATATGCCCTCTACCTATCGATTATGTATATTGTCGGTAGTATATCATGTTCAAGTACTGACTTATAAAATCTATACAACACAACCTGTGTAGGTGTTCTACCCTCTATTTGTGAGTCTGACTTACTGTAACTAGCTAGTAGTCAGAATCAGAAGGGTTATCACACCTGACAGATTCACAATCAAACTAACGCCACTCTACCCTCTGTGTGGCCATAACAAGAAACTCACACATTTCACCTCCATATAATCTGTGTGTCATAGACTTGAATCACCGAATAAGTACACACGCCTCTAACACGCCTCTCAAAGTCAATTTCTTCAGTAGATCCTTGGGAGTTTTTAATTCAGAAATTAAAAACGTGTAAAAAAGTTGCTGTGAACAATTTTATACAAACTGTATTAATCCAGCGACATGTCACCGACTTACTGCGTTTCATCTGTTACAGCCTCAGGCAGACCTAGAATTAGAAAGGAATAAAATTCCGCGACTTGAAACACATCGAAGAAGCCATAAAAAACCTCTCCACGACGAAGCCAGAGATCCAATAAGTTGTCTTAACGACCAACCCTAATCAATTAGATGTGTAAACAGTGTGCCCAACACCAGGATTACCCATAATGCAGTTTGAATAAAAAGTAAAATCTTACAGTCCTGTGGACAGTAGGAGACAACAGGGTAACCTTTTATGCGGGCACCGTTTATGTCTAACGTCACCACTTTACATTATGCAAAGTATGTGGAATGAAATGGTTCCAATACATTCTAATTTCATTGATCCCACAGAGCATAACAAAAACCTTTCCACCTAATCTTGGGAAATGTTGTTGCGAGATTCTTGCAAAAAATTTCCAATGAGTTACATTTCCAACAGCTACGTATCCAACAGTAACAGATTTAAACAGATGAAAGGGTTTTTTTCACCGACAGCAAACAAAGAAACTGATCTTTCACTGATTCACAGCATCGCAAAATATTTCTGAAGGTTCCAATTGTTTCTGTCAACTTCTACAATATGATGTTTGAATGGTTTCCGACGCAGCACTGTATTTACAAGTCTGCCGCCTCTATAATATCCCTCCGGAGGAGTACAGACAGCGCTGTATGTATTGTCATTTTACCATCGTTTGGAAGCTTTCAACGACACTAGTTGTTCCTTCAAAAGTAGAAAAGCCAAAGGCTTCAACAGTCGTTACAGCAAAATACAAACAATACAATTTTGTGCAATAATTTCATCAGTTGTAGGTTGTTATTGAATTAGTCTGTTGGCTGTAGGTTTTCGATCACCTCATCATCATGGTATTTTGGGTATCTCCTTCAGGCATATAGCTGCTCATAATTAAGGCCGGAAAAACATACTGTTAACGTTATGATGGTATGAAACTGAGTTGCTTAAAAACGTTTTCTCCAAGAAGTTTGATACCTCATACCTATACATTCAAAATGTGTACAGGGTAAAAACAAAGTTTTTAAATCACTGGTCCCTTGAGCAAATGGCTTTGAAAGAGTACTTGCCCAGAGGTCAAATATATTGGTCCAGAAATTTCATTTACATACAGGCACACTAAATGGAGTTAGCCTGTATGAATTATGATTTTTTTTAACATTAACAAAACTATTTTGAGAAGTAACAAGTGAATATAGCAATATTAAATATTAATATTTTGCACTGGTCGGACAGGCAAGTAGACATTAATATTCACTTACCCGGAGACCAAATTTACAGATTCCAGGCCATTTGACCTGGAATTTTTTCGCAATGAATGAAAAGGAAAATAATGTTTTATCTTGTGTGATTCAATTCTTTTGAGTCCTGATACACTTTAACAAAGTTTTTTACCAAATGACGGAACAGCCATTTTCGTTAGGACAAGGTCATGTGTACTTTATGGTTAGCATTTCTACCAAGCAACAAATGTCATCGAAACTATTCCGGAGTTTCTATCAAAAGTTTGATTTTTAAGTCACAACTTGACAATAGATAAATTTCAAGGCTAAAATTCATTTTACATAACTGTTTACTATTACAGCATCTAATTTAAATAAAACATGTAAAACACTTCAGTAAAATATCAATTTAAATGGTGTTATGTACAATTTCATGACATGTTTAAAATTTTAAATGATGTTGTTATGTACAATTTCATGACATGCTTAAAATTTTAAATGACTTATTATTAGCGAAGGATGACTCATAAAACCCTGGGACTTATTTCCATTGAGGCCATTTTCAATTCCCAATTACGTCAACAATATGACGGAAAGACCTGAAAAGTTTCCGCCTGGAAAACATTCACGTGTAACAGTTCATGATGTATGTACGCTTTCATAGCGACAACGTAAAGACTTTAAGGATGCCTGTCCCACTGCACTATGGTTTTAAGGATGCCTGTCCCACTGCACTATGGTGTTAAGGATGCCTGTCCCAATGCACTATGGTGTTAAGGATGCCTGTCCCACAGCACTATGGTGTTAAGGATGCCTGTCCCACTGCACTATGGTGTTAAGGATGCCTGTCCCACTGCACTATGGTGTTAA